>JAIOTZ010000390.1:0-56146 GCA_023374045.1 Limonium bicolor
TCATAATTTGATTTCACATCTTGACTGAGGTACATATGCAATCTGGCCTGGCGCGAGTTTCGGCTCGTATGTGCTCTTTGTGGATTATGAGATTGGCTTGAACATTGGGGATATTTGAGCAGTGCATCATCACCCTTTGTGGGATTTCTGTCGGTTTGCACAATCCTTACTCTAGCGCTTATCTTGTTGATCTATGCGTGTTGATTTTGCTTGGTAAACCATTTTATTTCTGATAATATGTTTCGTGGCCTTCGCCTAAGCCTTTTGGTGAATTGGGGCCCTATGTCTCTTTAAGGGAGTTGGTTTTGGCTTGAACCGTTTACTGACATCGTTCTTTTGCTATCTATTGGCCCCGTTCTCATGTTTTGGGCTGAGGTACTGTGTAACTTGTGCTGGGCTGTCTGGCTGGGATTGACATTGACTCGGCAAATAAAAGTGATGTGGGCTGTGCACTCCACACTACTCTTTGGGTTTGGAAATTCCATTTAATTTCTTATGCCTACGGTTTGATTATGTTTGATTGCCCCTTGCGCATCGATTTGGTTTGGAAACTGATTTGATACTAGCAAATAATTTGTCCCTTTCGCACTTAGATAAGAACATGGATTGAGTTATAGCTGCCCTGTGCTATAATTGTTAAAGATAAATCACTCATTTGGCTGGATGCCCCTTATTAACTCTTCATCTTAGATGGGAAATGATATAAACCCTTCTAGGTATGATCCCACATGACTCACAACTTCATCCCTTTGATACTACACTTCGGTTTGAGTCATAATCTAAGATGACGAATTAATTTGAGTAGCAACCCCGATGCTTGATTTATCTTACAATCCTTAGCATTTGTTGGCAGCTTGAAACTCTTTTCTATGTTCTCGGTTGGGGTGTGGGAGATGATTAGATTGCCCCCTTTCCTCCCATTGAGAGGGGCCGTATGATCCCATTGTACACACCCCAACCCTCTTACATTTCATTACTAACTACTCTTGTATATCTTTGTCTTTGTTCTTTGACATGTACATAATGCTCGTGGAACGGGAAATTGCTATAAGAGTAAAAAATGGGACTTTGGGCTTGGCCTACCGGGGTCTCCACTTCAAACATGTGTAACAGTTGGTGCACTTCTTGCTGATCCTTTCAGCTCAAGTGAGGCGGCGTCGATGCGACCCCCCATAGCAGCTTTAGATTTAAACTTTTCACTTGTATTTGTATCAATTTGTAATTCGTTTATTGTTTTCACTTTTGATCGTAGTGTTGTGACTTATTCATTTTCGTGACTTCATCCCATAACCGTTACATTATTCTCTTGCTTGCAACCTTTGATTGGCTTTTGAAAGATAGTAAATAGGATAAGACTAACAATTGGTTAGCAACCCATACAGTAGGACTCATCTTGTTAGTTTTGAGAGTTTTAGATTTAAATAATTCTGATTCGTTACCTAGATAGCTTTGATGATTCGTTCTTGTATATACATTTCTCGTACTACTTCTGAAATTCATTTCATACTACAATAGCTTAAATTTTTAAAACCCATGTCCACATGTATGTAATTACTCAGACAGATTCAGAATTCTTTTCTCATATATTTGCTTTATTCGGATAGCTTTTGAAATCCATGTTTGTATGTATATTTGTTTATATAGTCTTGGAAATTCATCTCCACATATCGTTTGCTCATCATTCCTTGCCTATGATTTTGTAAGTGTATGGACTGATCTTGTTTGGGCCCATGTAACTCTTGGCCCAAATATAATTTTGTTCAGGTTCGGTCCATAACCAGCCAAACGGGCTGGAACAGGTGGCCCTAGAAAGCCAATCAGGTTGCCCTCTTAGTGTATTTTAGAAAAGCCCTAGGTTTGGGGTATCCTTAATGCATACGGGTCCTAGACACGGTCCACATGAGGAATACCCGTTTCTCTTAAAATTTTCCAAATCATCCTCTAAAGTCAGAATAAAATTCACAATCAATCGATCATCCAATTCCAAATCAATTTAAAGATCCAATGAGTCAAATTCCACTTCAAAATCAAACTCTCTCATACTCTACACCAACACACTTCAGAATCAAATTCTCTCATACTCACTCATCATACGCTCTCCAAAATCAATCCTCTCATACTCCAAAACCAGATATCCTTCATGAATTCTTCGAAATCAAAGCTCTTTGCACTTGTACACCCCATCCAACATAACATACTACAACAAACTGCAAGCGGAAGAACAAGCTCATCACATACTTACTCGTTGGTGTTACACGCCGTTAGCCACCCACGTGGCTAACAAGGCTAATACATACACAATGTACCGGTCTGATGGGCTAAATTCCCGAGCGTCTACAAATACTATCAATTTCCATTAAAACAACAACAACGTACACCTTCCAACTATACCGAGTTATTAATAAACTGATGCCGACAACAATTTCGGTCTTACTACACCTACTGTATACATACACTTAAAAGTTTACCCATGTACCATGACTACCCGTCCTACTCTCGAACGGCTTCCAGCACTTCGTACCTGAAATAGGAAAAGAAGAGAAAGGGTGGCCCCCAAGGGGCTCAGCACCTTTGCTGGTATGGTAATCCCGCAGCCCACATGCTACCGGGCCACGCACAACTAATTGTCATCTTAGCATGCAGTTGATTATTTTTTAAATCATGCATGCAACTGTAAACACACAACACATAATCATTCGCCTCAACGGGCTCAACAAACGGATAATATATCCTTGCTTAATAAGTCACTCAAGGTATTCAATATTCCTAGAGAGTGTTCCACCTCTAATGGAGCTACTTCCTTAACAGACGACACTTACCCTAAATCGGGTTATCCTTAAACGCCTCTTATCACAACTGGGATTCATATCCATGATCCACACACTCCATATTACACAACATATAACATACACTACATACAACACCTAACAACACTTCGCACGTTTCCACGTGCACAACATGATACCGCAATGGATATTGCATCAAACAACACACATAACATAACGGGAATGGTTTCGCTTAGGGACCGACCCAACATTGTTTACACACTGGTGAGCCTAGAGAATGTTGCCAGTCTCATGATAAGCTCGTTACTAACTCGTTAAGTCTCGTTAAATGAACGGTTAACTTAACACAAGTGTCCTCGGATATAGTAATCCAAGCACACCGAAACAAACATAACAATAGTATGCCCCTGTGGCCCGACGTGAGTCAGTAATAGCCTTGGTTAAGCTAAAGGGAAGGTTGGGAACCAAATTGGAAAACAACCATAACATACGGAAAGGATCGAACCTGCTATGACAACGACCCCCATACTCACACGCGTGGCCGGAACAGACCGGACTCCTCACTCCCCCGTTAGCACTTGTTAGAAGTTCAACTTTGAACTTTATTAAACATTCACAAACATTGGTTAAGTCTTGTTAGACATACACAAGGGAAGAGAGAGTCATACATTCACATACAAACATCACACACAACATCACATTACCAACTCACGCATAGCCGTGGTTAGAACGTTCCTTAAGTCAGAAACGTTGTTACCGGATACCGTTCTCCTACGTTTACCTAATAATGGTTAACTAGCCCTTCAGCGCATTCGAGGTTACGGTACCGGCACGTAAACATACAATAACAATAGCGACTGTAAACTCGTTTCATGATTTATCTCATAACGTGGCAAACATACAGAAAAACACATTGGCATACAAGCCGGTGTATCCGGTAGGACACAGGTTGCAAGAAAACCATACCTTCACCGGAGTCCACTTTACCACGTCCACTTATGTTCCTCGAGCAATTCTCGAACACTGTTAACATCACATGTTTTTATTAACATTGGGGTAACATGTTTGTTTAAAGTCTAACGCTTATAACTTTCCCCGTTAACTTGGTTAAATAACTTTACATTTTAACTGTTTTACTTTCACATTTTATTACAACCTCTCACCCACTTAATCACCATTAAACTCACTTATCATGTCCTTAACAACCTTATAACATCATTACCTATCAATCCCCATCATTACACATCATTTCTATACCTTAAAACAACAATTTGGTCCGACCGACCTTACCGACCGAACTTGTCCAAGTTCGGTCCATTCCAGAACACATTTCCGTCAAAATTTTCTCGACCGAACTCATCAAGTCCGGTCCTATGTTCGGCCTTTTCCCGAGAGTTTTTCCCCTTTGTAAATTTAGCCCGACCGAACTTGCCAAGTCCGGTCCTATGTTCGGTCGGTTCCAGAAACTTAATCCGCACACAAAATACAGCCCGACCGACCTTGCAAGTCCGGTCCCCAAGGTCGGCCTTTCCAGAAACTAATTCTCGCAGGTAAACTGGGCTCGACCGAACTTGCAAGTCCGGTCGCAAGTTCGGTGCCCCAGACCTTTGTTTTCCTTTTCACATTCAACTCCAAACTTCACCCCATATAAACCGTACCCCCTAACCTCATTTGGGCACTTCAAAACACCTTTAGCCATGTGCTTAACTCTTTAAATCCTCATCAAAACCATTTTATCTTTCACACACTTCTTACAAAGTTCCTAGCACTTGGGATGTTTTCTCCTTATGATTTATAAGTGGTAGTTCACCAATAATGACCACTACACCAAGGTGTTTCCCCACCTTAACATCATCTCTCAAACTTCTTTCTTACTAACTAAATCTCCTTGTGTACAACTCCTTGAATTCTTTTCTCAAAACCTTACTTCAACATTATTCTCCTATTCACCAACATCCCCCAAACCTTAAACAACTTCTTCAAGACTTAAATACATCCTCAAAGCACACATTAAATTCCTAGAACTTCCAAGATAACACCTAAATTCTTGCACTCTAAATCACCTTAATACATGTTTTTCTTCTCAAGTAAACATTTATTGACCTTAATACTTTCCTAGTTCACCAAGACTTTCTTAAAACACTTAGAACTTCTTACACATTTCCAAAATTTGGCCATAGTTCTCTTGTATACACTCACATCCAAACACTTAGGTTTTTACCTTATTTCATTCAAGAACACCTAAAATCCATCAAACACCATTTTTATACACAAACTTCACACATTTAGCACTACATCACAATATAGTGCATAACTTAAATTGCTTGGCACTTAGGCCCTTAAATAACATGGCTCTTAGGCCCTTAAATTGCATAAACCATAAACACTGAATTTCCCACATAAATAATGCCTTTGACCTGCAAATACATACACCAAACATAGTTCTTTTACTAGTCTCCTTGAGAGCATTTTTACTAGCTCATTCACCATTGGCTCCTTAGGCATTTTAACAAGCATTATAAGCTTATTTCTCCTAGGGCATTAAACCACATTGAGATAGTATGTTTACCTCTTTTCCACTCAAACTTCTTTCTTGTTCCCTTACAAAACCGGTAAGGCATTTGGTTCCTTTTCAACTATTAAACAATATACAAACATCATAATGAGTTTTCAAGCTTTAAGCTCCATCTCATTGTAAACCCTAGTTACATATATTATCTTAAGGTATTAAAGTGATTGTTTTACCTTGGAATGGAAAGAGAGCTTGAATATTTATCAAGAGAGGACTCCACCAAGCCCTTGGAAGATTCAAATGAAGCTAAAACAAGCAAGGTAAATACACCATGGTGAGGTGAATTTTCGGTCAACATGAAAACATGGAGGAAACATGGATTTTCTTTGAGTTTCCTTACCTTGAAGCAAAGGAGAGCATGAATATGTGAAAGGTGAGCTCAAGCTCCTTCAATGGTGAATCTCCTGGCACCAAAATTGAGTTCTTGAAGATTTAAAAGAGGGAAGTGTAGAGCTTGACCTAACTAAGACAAATATGGTCTTGGAATTTGATTTGGCCAAGGGAATCACAAGTTACAAGTGAAAGAAGATGAAGAATGAGGTGGGGCTGTTGGAAACCGATGGAGAGAGGAGGAAGAAGAAGAACCACCGTGGGAAATGAAGGAAGGAATGGGAGAATGAAGATAACACTTGCTTTTGGAGATATTTAAGCTAAAAGCAAATAGTACTTTTGCTTTGTCATTACTTAACTTACTTATTTGTTCAAATGTGGTGAGTCACACATGAAAAACCGGCCCCCTCTTTACCTAGGGGTATAATAGTCTTTGATGACTCCTTTCATTACTTATAACATATATGTTACAAACTAGCTTATAAAAATCACTATTCACCTATACAAGGCACTTAGAAGTGAAATTTTTGATTTCCCACTAATAAGCCACCCAATGTGATACTATATAGTACACATTTAATTAAAGAGTAATGATGGACATTTAGCCATTCAAAACTCATTTACAAGACAATTTTTCAAAAACGTGCTTTAAGACTCCTTAAAGCACATTTTGTTTTTAACTTGTTTTCAAGCTTGGTTTTTTGGTAATTGATTGTAATATGTTCATTAAAATAAATAAGGCATAGGTATGACCATTAGGCCTTTACACATTTATCCCAAGCTTAGAGCACATTTTTGCTCATATTGACTTTAAGGTTTACCTTGTGTTTTGTTTTGGTTTCATTGTCTACCAAAGTTTCCTAAGGACTTATTTAGCCTTAAATCATAATTAAATGTTATCCAGTCTTGGTAGGCTCTTTGGGTCCTAACCAAGTTCACTCATAGCTTAGAGCATGTTTTTGCTCAAACTGTGTCTTAATGCTTTATTGCATTTATTATGGTTTAAAATTGTCACTGATGTACTAAGGCACTTTTTAGCCTTTACATACCATAATTTGATATTTAAAACCACATATCAAGGTTTGGGGTATTCAGCACTCAACATTAAATACTTTCATACACTCATTAGACACACTTCAACCTCACAAAGCATTTGAAATGCTTCCAAAAGTTCTAAGATCAAACTTCAAACTCCTTCCAAACTTAATTGTCTCATAGATTCAAATCATCTTCCAATCTCAATTTCAAAGGCTAAATCGAGCCTAATTCTAAGCCCCAAATCCAACTCATTCATAAGGCCCAATCCGGCCCATATTTCAAGGCCTAAACCTGGCCTAATTTCAAGGCCCAAACCTGGCCCAATTTCAAGGCCCAAATTCGGCCCATTACCTTAATTCGATCCCGATTTAGTTTCAAATCCAAACCCGAATCAAATTCAAGTTCAATTTCAATCAAATCCAATTCCAATCCAGACCCAATTCAATTTCATTCAATTCAATTCAAAATTCTTTTCATTCCCATTCAATTCAACTTCATTTCCATCCCAAATAATTCCAAACGTCGTAAATCTCAAACTCCTTGAAACTCCAAACTCTGGAGAACTCAAGCATCTCAAATCTCTAAGTGTCTCAGCAACTCAACAGACTCGAATGTCTCAACAGCTCAGACTCGACCGTCTCAACAACTCAACAGACTCGAACGTCTCAGCAGCTCAACAGACTCGAATGTCTCAACAGCTCAACAGACTCGACCGTCTCAGCAGCTCAACAGACTCACTGTCTCAACAGCTCAACAGACTCGAATTTCTCCACAGTTCAACAGATTCGAACATCTCAATAGACTCATCAAATTCAAACACTTCAAAAATCCTCAGCTCCTCAAAAAAGCCGAACCTCTTGAAATTTGATAACCCTTTCAAGCCTCGAACATCTCACAGACCCGAGCGTCTCACAGATTTCATCATTTCAAGAATCTAAATGTCTCATAGAGTTGAGCATCTCACAGACTCTCACACCTAAAACTCCCAAAACTCCCAAATCCCCAAAGGATCTGAACTACTTAAGGTCTGATCTCAACAGGGAGTTGAGTACGTAGGCAACCCACATAGGGTGCGACCCCACATCAATCAAAATGCCATTTTCACTCAGCCATCTCACCTCCAAACAACCCTGTATTGTCTTACAGACCCGAGCGTCTCACAGACTTTGTTATCCCAATGATTCGAATATCTCACAGACCAGAGCATCTCACAGACCCGAGCGTCTCACAGATCCGAATGTTTCACAGACTTCGACATCTCAAGGTGTCACGTCTCATAGACCCGAGCGTCTCACAGACTAAAACATCCCATACTTCAAACATCCCAGGAGGATTCAAGCATCTCCTAATAACGTGAACTACGTAAGGTCTGATCTCAACAGGGAGTTGAGTACGTAGGCAGCCCACTCAGGGTGCGACCCCATTCCAAACAAAATACCCCCTTCCTCCTCTACGGTGGCTCTCACATCTCTCAAAACGCTCAAACCTTCTTCGGCTCCCATGAACTTCAGACCATCAGACACTAAGTCTTGTCTATTCACTCAACCTCATACTTTTCCCAATTCTCATTCTACACTCATCCGAATTCACCCATCCCTTTTCTGGGTGCTAGCTTGACAGAAAAGCTCACCTCATCCACTCTCTTTCTCTCTCCTCGTCCTAATCCTATCCTTGGCTTTTAAATGAATCTCTCCAAAAAGGTTTTGAAAGAAGGCAATCCCGACAATTGGAGACCGAGGTTTCCTCGGGCACCAATCCGAAGTCGTGGTCGTTGCCACTTCTAAGGGGTGTAACCCAGTGCGAACCCACACAGAATCTCTGGCTAGATCAGATAAGTCCTATCCATAGGCAACAAATCACAGAGTCAATTAATGGTTCCTAGAACCCTTATCCTCCCTTCCTAGTTCCTTAGGTCAAACTAGGTGGCGACTCTAGTCAACTTCCGCCTTTAGGGCATAAGTCCGCGTGGAGCCCATCGAGAGCGGGTGTAGTGCACACTTGCACTCCCCTTCATGCTTTCTGGGAAAGACGGACGATTTAGTAGGTATTTGAGGGATGCCAAGAATAACGGGTTTTCACCCTCCACAAAATGACAGTTTCTAGGATCTAGGCTTTTTAGTCAGACCATATTTAGGTAGACCCCCCTCATACCGAAAAATCACCCTCCATAGAATGGCGACTCTGCTGGGGAAAACTTGAGTAAGTTTTTCTCAAACTCAAGGAAGACTGAACTCCATTCAAAATTGTCAGGATTCCCTAACTTCTTTCAAAACCTTCAAGAGATTCATTTCAAAGCCACTTGGACTACTCTGCTCCACACTTAGAGTGTGATCTGAGAGGATAGTTAGGATGAGAGTTCAAAGTTCGAGATTGGCCTTGAGTGCCATATGTGTGCTTTACTATTTGCATGCTTCACTTTTGTGTGTATATTGTTGTGTGTTTACTGTCTTATGTTTGCTGCTCTTCATGCATGACATAAATTTATTGCTTATTTATTGCTTTTGTAAATGGGGCCTTCCTAGAAGGAGTCAACCCATTGTTGCATCGGGTAGCATAGGACATGCATTCCTCTGTGTCACCCGATTTGTCCACGAGTCACGGGATCCCAACCGGTCCGCGGTTGATTCCCCATGAGTTGGGTCCTTCCTAGAAGGAGTTAACCCACGAGGTAATACGGTCCAAGACCAACGCCTTGAAGCTCATGATCCAAAAATATCCTCCATTACCCGAGTCTAAGCCAGCATATAGTGAGCTACGAGCCTTCAGTGTCCAGCTGCCTTATCCAGTGTCTAGGATGGGTTTTATGGGTAGTTGCCCCCTTGTATGCCGCCTGTCTGACCACCCTTTTGCCTTACCCTGAAGATTGCATGGGCTCAGTTCTCCATGATTCCTCTGCACCACGGGTGTCTTTAGAGCCCAATGTCGCGCTACAAATTCATAGAGGATCCCGTATTTACGGATACCCATACATGACATAGCGTAGTCAGCGAATAATTTGGACTTTAGACACACCTTATCGTGCAGACGAGGGGAGACCGGACCCCATGCAGTGCTTCCCCAAGTTTCCCAAAAGTGAGTATGTTGTGATAATCCCCGGCCGTGGCTCGTGTGACTGTATCACTTCGGGTATCCTGACCTTTCAAACTTAAGCACTCCGGACTTTCTTGATGACGTGCCCCACAGGCATAACAGAGATAAATCCGAGAGATGAACAGTGAAGGAACGACGGTTCCCCCGGTGGTATGGAAGCATTGATTGACCTGGAAGGTGATTATCCCAATCATTCACGCTCAGCTCCACATAAAATCAGCCACGATTTTTATTTTTTGCGCTTACATCTGTGTGATCACGTTTCAAAAATGAGCAAAAATTTGAAAATAAATCAGTTTGAACGCTCTAATGAAATCTCTTCAAAGCTGATTATCTCGAATGACTTCCGAAAAATAATGATTTTAAAATCGTTATTTCCATAACACTTTCAAAGCCGATTTCAATCAAAGTCTTCAAGAAAACAAACTTTATCAAACAGTTTGCAAAGAACAAATTTCAAAAATCTACTGTTTAAAATGATTTTCAAACACTACTTCCCATGAATTTCATTTCAAAAACCTACTTTCTACAAACGAATTTCAAATAACATTCTTCATTAACATAATTTTCAAAATAGTTTTCAAAAACAGTTTTCAAAATTGAATTTCACAAACGTATTTCAAAATAAATGATCTAGTCCCCATGTTGGGACCCGCTATTTTTGAAGTTCAACCCACCTTCAAGAGTAGCGGTCATTACTGTGGAGTGTACTAGTCATTTCGTGTTTTCACAAAAGTGGTGGATTTTCTCAACGATTTTGTGCTCGATCGTTCACCTTTCCTTTCTCAAAAAACACCCCCCATTTTCCTCATCGGAGCAAGTGGAGTACATGAAGATCAACAACGCGGGGTGAGCAAAAAAATCAGAGCCATACCAACCCGAGCCGAGCGACATGAAGACCAACAACGATTGTTCGAGTTCAAAATTTTTGAGAGTCAGAAGAACACCAACCGGTTTTCTTTGAGCACAATACCGCTTCGCTGCAAGAACCCAAAGACGAGTGAGCAGCCGATCAAGATCCCAAAAACGAACGAGCGGTCAATCAGGAGCCCGAAGATGAATAAGCAGTCAGTGAGAAGCTCGAAGACGAAGCAGAAGAATTTGGGAGAAGTTTTTAAGCTCAAACTCCCCATTTAATGACTTTTAGAATTGATGTATAGGTTTTCCCCTAGCATTCTTTTCTCTCTTGTCCATTTCTGAATAGATTACATGTATAGGTTTACACATTCCCTTTGAATTTATTTAGATCAATGTGTATAGGGTTGCCCATTCCCTATTTTATTTACGAATGATCAAACATCAAAATTTCTATAGAGAAAATCCACTACTTTGAAAACACGCGTTTTCAAAATTGTTTTTCTAAAACTTGGTTTCTTTTGGCATGCACGAATAAAGAAATGAATGAATAAGGAACGACTCCTCACAGTTATATATCATTCATCAAATTTGCTTTATGGGGCGAGAATTCACGGTATCTACAGGAGGTATCCCCTAAATAAACAACACCAACAAACGCAATCGAGCACAAATTAAATAGCATGCATTGCATTCATTACAAAAAGTCCGTGCATTCTTGGTCAGTTCAAATTCGTCAAACACACACCAGGCCTGTCGACCTCAGAAAAATTGCGTAATCACGCGAATCATTGTCACCACACCACACACCAGCTTTCATCCCAATATCTCGACCGCTAGAGCCCGATTTCAGAGGGATAGAAAAGAAAAACAAGCTCAAACCTTTCCCAATCTCAAAGTGCATCATATCCTGGGGCTACCATGCGGGAGTGACCTCCCCAAAATCCAAAAAAATAATACATCCAAAAAATCCCAAAAAATGCAGTCTCCGTCATATCGTCGGGCCACCATGCGGGAGTTGTCACTCCCTAGAAATTCAAAAATCCAGGAGCCAATCACCAGCCCAACCTCACCTGAGAATCACTACCCTGACAGCGACCCCAACAGCTAGACCATCATCAGAGTTTATAATGGCGGAATGAGCTTCATAGACCATAAACTGGAACCGACTCGAGCGAGAGAGACTAGGTGTAGCCTTACCACGCATGCATTGCATCCAAAAGGAAAAACACACAAAAAAAAACATTCAGTCAAAATCCAAAGTCAACCATTTTCATTCATCACTTTCAGCATTTCACGCATCTTATACGTAGTAATTCCATATTACCACAATAGATTGCATTGTAGATAGTGTTTGCATACTCTCGTATCGAAACGACATCTTTGGGAAAAATCTTGAGAGAATGATTGAACGGAGTGCGTGAACCACTAATCTCTCGACCCATCAATGAACACTAGGGTCCAATCAAAATTAGCACCACAAACCAAGTGAGTAGTGTGCAAAGAGCGGTATTTTCTCTTGAATTTCGATTGAGTTTTTGGACGATCTATCGAGCGATGAGGGAAGGTAGAGAGATCCAACGGAGGTAAAACCACGAGTGACTTGTGCTTTCCTTTAGCACATGGAGAGGCATGATTGAAAGTGAGATCAATGTCGATAAACAGGATACTAACTGTGATTCATGCAAAGATCCGAGAATAGTAAGAAAACAATCTTTAACTAATGAGAATGACGAGGCACTTAGGATCAAAAATCTCCACAAAACCAAAGAGCTTCAACTGCCCTCAACATAATCCCTTAGTGAGCCCCGCTGAGCTTTTCATGATAAACCTTTTTCTGCGAACTCCACAACATGCCACCTGACATATACATACTTACCTTTGCAATAGAGGAGCTCGAAGGAGCCGGAGCCATGGCCCCTCCCCACCATCTTTCATAAACACAATAAATGAAATGTTTGAAGAAATCAGTGAGTCAATGCAACTCCAAAGCCAAACGCCAAAAAAGAGCACCAAAAATGTTCAAGAAGATCGATGAGTCAATGCAACTCCAAAGCTGAGAGCCAGAATACGAAGTATAGAATGCTTGAGAAAGTCGATGAGCCAAATACAATTTCCAAAACACCCAAATGAGAAGAAAGTTCAAATCGTACGCCAGAAGAGGCAAGAAGGAGAAATCCAAACCAAAAGGACCAATGATGTCCTAAAGAAACCGATAAGGGGTTATCAAAACCCGTCTAATCATTCCACCCATGGCAAAGGTGAAACATGTCCTCTATTGCACAAAAGCTCCACAATTCCCAAATGATCCTCCAGTCCCATGTGACATACATCATACCCCGCATCCCCGTTATAACCCAATAAAAGACCTCTGACTTGTTAGTAATGAGCGTTAACTGAAAGTATCGGATCTGAAACATGAATCATAAGCTTCGTACTTGTTATCAACTGTCCACCTTATAACAAAGGGACCATGAGCGAATGAGTGTGACCTTACTCACAAGGTCTTTAGAGTGCGAGTGACTCTTTGATCTAAGCACCAAATCATAAACAGCTACCCCATTGTAGGTGAGGAATTTGTAAGGATGGAAAGTCAGAACTTCAAAAGGAATTCTAAGGAAAATACTGCTCCGACCATCGAGAGTAATCACACCATTAGCACACACGGCCATACTCACGAGAGATTGACCCACATCCCTCCATGAGAGGAAAGCGATTCAGCATTTCAGTTCAACAGTCATTCAAGATCGGACCGAAGATGTCTTATATTTGTAAACCTCGTATTAATAGAGATAGGGTCATACCTTTTTTCCAGAAATTGCATACGCATTTTGCATCGTATCCAGCATTTAATACCTACATGCATCATAAGCACTCCATCATCAACACCTGACTAGTAAGAACTCCGCCTAGTCTCGTCGAGAGTCGACTTCAGTTGCAGTTGTTGAAGCATAACTTTTGGGTGTCAACCGGAGCCATCCTGGGCCATCATCGAGCTATATCTAGCCTCTCCGGAGCCATCCCGGGCTATCACTAAGCTACATCGAACCATTCAAGAGCTATCCGGAGCCACATGAAAACCACCCCGGAGCCATGAGAGAATAGTAACTGGAGCCATATGGGAGTCATCTTCAGACATCGAGACCATCTCTAGAGCTACACATGGGCCATCCCAATAGTTCGAAAGCAATACGAGAGCTCTACTTGCAGAGTTTCGAACTACGTATGGTCTGATCTCAATATGAAATTGAGTACGTAGGCAGCCCGCCCAGGGGTGCGACCACTTCATAGGCAAAAGTTCCACTTTCTTCCTCGCCATCACCAATGGAGCCATCTCATAGCCCTTCCCCGAGCCATCATGAGCCACCCTGGAGCCATCCTGAGGAAATCCCGAAGTCATAACCGGACCGAAGCCATCCATCCATGACCAAAAAGTTATCAACCACATCAAAATGCATCAACCACAACACAATCCACCAATCACATCAACCCACCTTGAATCAAAATCCAAAACAAATTGAAACCCACCAACCATCCCGAAAATCTCAATCCGAATCAAAACCCACCAACCATCCCGAAAATCTCAATCCGAATCAAAACCCACCAACCATCCCGAAAATCTCTACCTGAATCAAAACCCACCAACCATCCCAGAGCCGTTGCTCACAAGGGAATCATAAATCACACTGGAGCCATCTGACCGCGCCGGAGCCATCCGATCATACCGGAGCCCTCGGATCATATCAAAGCCACCCAATCATATCGAAACCATCGAGTTCTCAAAGTCACTCATTCAAAAAAAAACCATCCATTCAAAGACCGACCACAAAATCACCAAAATGAAAACTCAGGAGCCATACCGGAGCCATCTCAAAACTCTGGAGCCAAGAGTCCTACCAAATCCCGAGACTACGGTGCACATCGGGCGAGACAATCAAACTAAAACCGAAACACAAGTCCCACACTGACGAAGTCAAGGGCAACATCAATAGAAGGCATTCGACCACCACATCCCTCACAAAAACAACCAAAAAGCATCCAATCCCGAATCTGTCCACAAACAAAGTCATCCTCAAATCAACCACTCAAAACAACGAGTTTCATACAACTCAATCGAAGTATTATAGGCTCATCATAAGTCCTATAGCTAGATGTCAAGATGTCTAGTTGAGGCCCGTCATAAGTCCTCGTACTTTCAATTGCATTCTAGGCCCGTCATAAGTCCTAGAGCTAGACACCGAGTTCTAGTTGAGGCCCGTCATTAGTCCTCATGCATAACCTATATACCGATTGTATTCTAGGCCCGTAATTAGTCCTAGAGCTAGACACCGAGTTCTAGTTGAGGCCCGTCATTAGTCCTCATACATTTCGAAGATGCATTCTAGGCCTGTCATAAGTCCTAGAGCTAGACACCGAGTTCTAGTTGAGGCCCGTCATTAGTCCTCATGCATAACCCTTATACCGATTGTATTCTAGGCCCGTCATCAGTCCTAGAGCTAGACACCGAGTTCTAGTTGAGGCCCGTCATTAGTCCTCATACATTTCGAAGATGCATTCTAGGCCCGTCATAAGTCCTAGAGCTAGACACCGAGTTCTAGTTGTGGCCCGTCATTAGTCCTCATGCATAACCCTTATTCCGATTGTATTCTAGGTGTTATACCCAAAATTTCAACCCCCCGGAGGAGAGTCTCTACTAATAGGCTAGTAGCAAGGGTTCCCAGTTCGATCGGCACATTTCAGAGTACTAGGGACAGCTTAGTCATCTCCAGGGGCATTTTCGTAATTTTTCAAGGCTCCTAAGCCCCCTATAGGCTTTCTCTCTCCTCCAAATAAGGGTCAAATCAACTTGAAATGCTTTGATATTTTAACCCATGATAGAGGATGACATTTTAAGCATAATGGCGTTGGAATTTTGATTTTTCGAATTTCCAATAATTTTCTAGCAATTTCTGATTGAATCTGACGAGAAATTGAATTTAAAAATATTCCAATACCCAAAAAATTCGATCTCACTTTAGAAAAATCAGAATTATCATCCTTTACCCATGTGTGAAATTTCATAATCAAATTCCTTTTGGAAGCCCTTGAGCTAAAACGTCGGTAAATCTCGGTTTTTACCGGATTTTTCTATCTTTAAGGAAGTCTATATAAGGAACCTTATCCCATGATCAAAAGAGAACCTCAAGAACCCTAAGCAACCAGAAAACCTAGCCGTCTCATTCCCTCACGTTTTTACACATCCAAGCACCAAAATCACATCAAAAATCTCTCGAAATCACCACCTAAACACACTTTTCAACTCCTAACACATCAACAATCATCAAACATCAACCAAACCACCTCCAAAACGTGAAGAACATCATCAACAATCAACAACCAGAAGCCCGGGTCGAACTCAATCCGGAACCGGCATCATCGGCCTCCGAAGAATCCCAACGTGAAGAATCATCTTGAATTCGAAGGTAAAACAGGTTACAATCCAACTTTTCTGATTCCCCACGACCTTATTAACTCTCTGTCAAATTTTGGGTTCAAACTAACCTTTTTACGCTTCTGTACTGCTGTTTGATTAAGCTTCTGTCCAATAACTTGTTTACCAAGTTTGTGCTTAATTCGAATTCAAATTGAGAACTTTAAATCACTAACATCTTGTACATCCTTCAGGCTACACACCCATAAAATTTGAGCTCAAAACCCTCGGGAACCTTCTGAAAACCCCTGTCCGTGGGTGGTCCGTGACCTCGGACCTATGGTCCGGGACCTCGGACGCGTTGTCCGAGACCACGGACACCCACGGACGGCGGCGGGATTTTAAAAATTCAAAACTTAGGTTTTTCTAACGATGTCCGGGCCCACGGACATCCTGTCCGTGGCCCCGGACTTTGCAAATTTTTGTTTTCCTTAATTTCGACTTTTCTGTATATTTAGGTTAACTGGGGTCCGTGGTCTCGGACTTTGGTCCGTGGCTACGGACGTAAGCAAAATTTGACCTAATTCTGCCTCCGAAACCCTAGTTTAGGTAGCTTTTAATTTCACTTTAATTTCTGTCAAAAAATGAAAAACAAAAAAACAGAAGCTCGCGCACTTAGGTTAAAACGACTCGTAATAAGCCGTAAATAAACAAGTAGAGGAAAAACGACCTAGGAAGGGTAATGAAAGTAATTGAACCCTAATTAAGTCGAATATCAAGCCCCCGAACCCGAACTCTCCTTTCCTAATTTGATCTAGGTTAAAATTAGGTGGCGACTCATAATAGGTTCCAGTGAGCTAGCTTAGGTTTTAATAATTATTGTTTATGACATAGTTATTAATCTTAGGTTATAAGTGGACCTAAAACCCTAGATCCAATCACTTTAATCAACATAGGATAGGGTTTAAAATCGAGGCTCACAGACTGGCGACTCTGCTGGGGACAACTTCTTAATTTTAACTTGTTTAATTTTAAGAAAGAGGGCTTAACTTGAAAAATGTTTATTTATGGCTTTTTACTTTGTTTGTTTACTTTTGTGCGCACTTTAATTTTCTACCTTTGCATCATATGAGAGCGAGGGTCCACCTAAACCGATTTCATCCCGGGACCCGTTTGAGGGTCCCCTGTCAGGGACTCACACCTTTTAGGTGATGTGAATAAGCGGGGAAAAAGAGGAGGATGTCGTCTAACCACATCCCCTTAATACCTGGGCTTTAGCCCCAAGCGTTTTCCTGGCAGTGTCCTTACCTAGCCCATTGTTTGGTCAGTCAAAGACCCGACCGTAGACGCACACCTTCAGGTGATGTGAAAAAAGTGGGGAAGCCCAAAGAGAATAGCGTGCAAGCCCTATTCCTTTGAGGTGACCTGGGCCCATGCCCCAAGCACCTCTCCGGATCGATCCATACCCGTTTGGATTTAAACGTCTAGTGAGGACATGTTGAATTTGTGTGGGCCTTGTTTGCTTGTACGATCGGCCCATTACCAGCCTACAGATTGATAGGAACTTCTCCTACATTAACCTAGCCCAGCCCGAATTGGCGGTTCTATTTGTTTGCGGCCCAGAGGTCCTGTTTGGTTTAATATGTGAGTCATTCGGGCTTCGGCCCAAAAGCTTAGACTTAGGTGATTTCTCTTCTGGCCCAATTCGAATTATCCATTTAGTTCTAGGCCCATGAAAAACAAATCCACCTCAAGCAGTTCATGAAAATCCATCAGGCCTTTCCGTTTCAAGGTTTATTCTAGTCCAGGAAGACTTTCCACTTGGGCTTTGGCCCAAAGTCCTAGATATAGGTATCATCTTCTAGGCCCAATCAGAATTACTTGGCCCAAGTTCCAATTCACATCAAGATCACGGTTTAGAAATCATTTTGGCTCATGCACTTTACTTCTAGCCCAAATACATTCTGGCCCAAGCGCCCAATTCTCAAAACATTCCGGCTCAAGAGCCACTTTCTTCAAACATTTCAGCCTAGGCACCAGTTCACAGCTCATGAATCATTCCGGCTCATGTGCCTCTCTTCCAACTCATTTCGGGCCTCAGTGCCAACCCACAATCTTCAAAACATTCCAGCTCACATGCTTTTCTTGCAGCCCAAACAAGTTTTAGCCTAAGACTTCTTTGCGGCCCAGAATTTTAGCTCAGGTCACTTTTGTTTTCCAACAGATAAGCCCAAATCTCAAGTATGGCAGAGGGAGGAAATCCAATCAACATGGGTGCCCAGTTAGCCGAAGAATTCAATGGGATGCTGAAAAAGATTGAGCGAATGGAGAGGGCCAACAAGCCAGCCGGTTTTGACTACTTTTCCACTGGATTATATCCCAAGGTTGACCTCCCTCCAAGGTTGAAATTGCCAACACTTCCTCTATACAAAGGTTCCTCCGACCCACAACTTCATTTGGCAATGTTCGATAGGGAAATGTCCATCCTTTCACTAAACGACATGCAGAAGGCCAAGGTATTTGCTCACTATCTTGACGAGACCCCTCAGCATTGGTACATAACTCAAAGGATAAATACCAAGACCTACGAGGAGGTATGTGAAGCTTTTCTGCATCATTTTGAGTACGCTAGAAGTTTTGGAGTCACCAGGGCTGATCTTGCAAGCACACAACAAACAGAAGGTGAATCAATGTCTAATTTTGTCAAGCGTTGGAGGATGAAGGCAGCCGCAATGCTCACACAGATGGACGAACAAGAGCAAATCCGAATGGTAATTAAAAATATGCAGAAGCAATACAGTGACGAGCTGAAATTCACATACTTTCCTAGCTTCGACATGCTGATGGGACAAGTTGATGTCCTAGAAGAAATGATTCACCAAGGGGAGTTAAAACTTGGGAACTCAAAAAACACCGGGAATGGCTCGAGGACAGCAGCCTGTATCCAAAGTGGCACCCGAAAGAGAACTAGGCAGCATGAGGTAAACACCGTTCGACAGATAAAAGGACCAGGACAAATCGTTAGGGCAATGGAATCATCCCGAAAGAGCTCCCGTCAGAAAGAGTTCACAAACATCGGTCAACCATTGAGCCAGGCTTTTGAAAGACTCCAGGAACGAAACATGCTGCAACCTCTCACCCCTCGACAAAGAGACCCTCAAAAAGGAAGGAATCTGAACCAGTATTGTCAGTATCACCAGCTTCCCGGTCATGACACCGACAACTGCAAAATTCTGAAGCAGCACATCCAAGATCTTATCAATCAAGGTTTTCAACTCCCCGAGTAGGAATCCCATGTAAAGCACCATCAGAGACTGCTGTCTTCAAGTGTTTTCTTCGATTTCCTCCCTTTACTAGTTTTTTTTTTTTTATGTTTTTCCAATGTTTGTAGTAGTTAGTTTCCTTTATCATTTTCGGTAGTTTCTCTAAGTCTGTAATTTCCAACATTATCACATGATTCATAAATAAAATCATAGTTCCATTTTCACAATTCCTGTACAAACCATTTTCATTCATCAAACAAAAACAAAAAAACAAAAATGCTTTTCAGGGAAAAGGATCACGGAATAATCATTTCCCGACTATGGAACTGAACGATTTATTTCTTGTTGGACATGCCACGCTAAGCATCACAACTCACCCCAAAACATCCAAAACAACCCACGAAGCGGTTCCAAATCCACATCTTTCCAAATTGTTGTCATAAACCCCAAATCAATACTGGGGGCAATCTAAGTTGAAGTTCGTCATCTTTCATTTAAATGTGCGAATGAGTTTCCAAGTGAAAATCTCGCGAGAGTGTCTTGAGCGGGAAAACCATGAGTGAACGAGTGTGTCATTTTTACACGACTCCGGTGAGACCACATTCAAAGGTGAGGTAAACGGCATAACTCCGACTGAGGGAGATAATTTGTAAATTTACTCTTAGACCTGCGAAAAGTAACAAAGAAGGATACACAACTATCATGAATGACGAAGCACCTAGGTACAGCACCACATAGCCAAAAGCTTGTGAACCCTGACTTAAACCCTAGGCACCCCGCTGAGCCTTTCATATATCCCTTTTGATATTATGAACTCCACAAAATAACCCAGCCAATGATGAATGTCCGACCCGGTGACCAAAGGAGGTGAGGAGCCCGACTCTCAGATAACATTCTCATCAGTCCAAAGAAGCAATGCCGCTATCAGCATGACAAAGCGATCCGCAAATGGTCCCAGAGTGACACAGGATCAAAAGAGCTCACATCAAAACAGCTCTCGAAGCCTAAAACCGGGAAACACAAGAACCCCGAAGGCAAAGCCAAGAAAGGATGAAACAAAAGGCAAACCCGAAGTGCCTCAAAGAAATCCAAATGACAAAAAGATAAATGGTGTAAAGGACAACTTCAAAAGTCTAGGTCCAGAAGCTCGAAAACAACGTCAACATGAAGCAGCCAGACGACTTCAAGACAAGGAAGATGAATCCGAGAGAAGACGCAAGTTGCAGCTTTGGTCACCCATTTAAGCTCCACATACCTCAAATATCCCTCCATGATCCCGTGTCTTTCATCAGACCCCATGGCCACATTATAAGCTTTAAAGACTTCCGACTTGATAGTTGTGTGTCCAATCACGTGAAAGTAACAGATCGAATGCGTAAATTCATCAAATATCAAATTCAATGGTCTAGAAGTTGTGACCGTAAATGAGAAACGAGTGTAAACACCAAACACGTCGAGTGTAGGTTAGGAAGCACCAAATCAGAACATAAGCCTTGACCCTGAGGACGAGACTCATTCGCACGTTTGATCAAAGAAATACTGGGGGCAATCGATCGGAACGATCGATTGCCATGAACTCTAGCTCAGATTGTCTTAAGGGAAAAATACCGGGGGCAATTGTTGGTTCCAACAATTGCTATGACAACACCAATTGGAACCCAAAGCCCAAACATCAACCACCATACCACAGGCCACATAAGCCCTTACCACATCAAACACCTCAGGCCCACATAAGCCCTTACCTTCACTTCATACACCACACAGGCCCACATAAGCCCTTACCTCCACACCACTACACAGGCCCACATAAGCCCTTACCTGCACATCAAACACCACAGGCCCACATAAGCCCTACCTTCACATCATACACCATATCCCACCGGCGGCATGATCATCTCGTAGGAGATAAATTACAAGTCCGAAGTCTATAGTTAGGAAATGATAATTCACTTTCCTTTTCACTAAACAGAATTTTCTTCAAACACTGCCACGTTTGGCACCTCTTTCAACAATTTCTTGTCTTGAACAACTTTCCCTCAAACACTTCGGTTTCATAAACCTCATCATGGCCACATTTGGCACACTTTCTAGCAATGTCTTGCTTTGGACAATTTTTGACCCTTAATGTTGCCATGTTTGGCACATTTTCCAACGATTTCTTGTTTTGGACAAGTTTCCTACATACACTTTGATTGTATTTTGACATGCATATCATCTTTGCCACGTTTGGCACTTTCATAATCAACTTTCATCATGATCATTTGCATAAAGTTTACCTTGCATCCGTCTGACGAAACTCCTCATCATAGACCAGAGATACAGATTCTCAGCTGAAGGTACAGATTCTTCAGGATGCAGATTCTCAGCCGAAGGTACAATTCTTCAGGATGCAGATTCTCAGCCAAAGATTCAGATTCACAGCCAATAGATGAACTCAACCTCAGGCTCGTCATGAACCCAATTTCCTACCATTCCACTTAGGCACCCATAGGTCCTACTTTACATTCGTCAATTTAGGCACACATCACATCGACCTCATTACATCTCTTCTCAATTCCAGGTTCCCGACACCTTATAATGCTCGGCGTAATCATTCAACTTCAGGTTCCCGACACCTTATAATGCTCGGCGTATTCCAGGTTCCCGACACCTTATAATGCTCGGCGTATTCCAGGTTCCCGACACCTTATAATGCTCGGCGTATTCCAGGTTCCCGACACCTTATAATGCTCGGCGTTCCAGGTTCCCGACACCTTATAATGCTCGGCGTATCCAGGTTCCCGACACCTTATAATGCTCGGCGTGTCCCGTTTATCTCAGGTTCCCGACACCTTAATGCTCGGCGTATTCATTCCATTTAAAGGTAGTCAACGCCTTAGAATAGTTTGACATCATATCATCCTTTAGGTTGTCAACGCCTTAGAATCGCTTGACATTACTCATTTCCACATTTTAGGTAGTCAACGCCTTAGAATAGCTTGACATCATTTTCATCACTTTAGGTAGTCAGCGCCTTAGAATAGCTCGACAGCATCATCACTTTAGGTAGTCAGCGCCTTAGAATAGCTCGACAACATATCATCCTTATAGGTAGTCAACGCCTTAGAATAGCTTGACATCATATCATCCTTATAGGTAGTCGACGCCTTAGAATAGTCTGACATTACTTCATCATTACCTTTAGGTGGTCGACTTAGAACCACTCGACACCCTTCCACTTTACTCATAGGTAGTCAGCGCCTTAGAATAGCTCGACACAACTTGTCGGATTTCAGTTGCACGAGGGGCCTTTTAAGATCCAAATTTTGGGGTATCACTCAAGCATCAACTAGCCTTTTCATTTCCATTACAAAGTCTAGTTGACGGGGGGCAATCTGTTATACCCAAAATTTCAACCCCCCGGAGGAGAGTCTCTACTAATAGGCTAGTAGCAAGGGTTCCCAGTTCGATCGGCACATTTCAGAGTACTAGGGACAGCTTAGTCATCTCCAGGGGCATTTTCGTAATTTTTCAAGGCTCCTAAGCCCCCTATAGGCTTTCTCTCTCCTCCAAATAAGGGTCAAATCAACTTGAAATGCTTTGATATTTTAACCCATGATAGAGGATGACATTTTAAGCATAATGGCGTTGGAATTTTGATTTTTCGAATTTCCAATAATTTTCTAGCAATTTCTGATTGAATCTGACGAGAAATTGAATTTAAAAATATTCCAATACCCAAAAAATTCGATCTCACTTTAGAAAAATCAGAATTATCATCCTTTACCCATGTGTGAAATTTCATAATCAAATTCCTTTTGGAAGCCCTTGAGCTAAAACGTCGGTAAATCTCGGTTTTTACCGGATTTTTCTATCTTTAAGGAAGTCTATATAAGGAACCTTATCCCATGATCAAAAGAGAACCTCAAGAACCCTAAGCAACCAGAAAACCTAGCCGTCTCATTCCCCTCACGTTTTTACACATCCAAGCACCAAAATCACATCAAAATCTCTCGAAATCACCACCTAAACACACTTTTCAACTCCTAACACATCAACAATCATCAAACATCAACCAAACCACCTCCAAAACGTGAAGAACATCATCAACAATCAACAACCAGAAGCCCGGGTCGAACTCAATCCGGAACCGGCATCATCGGAGCTTCCGAAGAATCCCAACGTGAAGAATCATCTTGAATTCGAAGGTAAAACAGGTTACAATCCAACTTTTCTGATTCCCCACGACCTTATTAACTCTCTGTCAAATTTTGGGTTCAAACTAACCTTTTTACGCTTCTGTACTGCTTTGATTAAGCTTCTGTCCAATAACTTGTTCACCAAGTTTTGTGCTTAATTCGAATTCAAATTGAGAACTTTAAATCACTAACATCTTGTACATCCTTCAGGCTACACACCCATAAAATTTGAGCTCAAAACGCCCTCGGGAACCTTCTGAAAACCCCTGTCCGTGGGTGGTCCGTGACCTCGGACCTATGGTCCGGGACCTCGGACGCGTTGTCCGAGACCACGGACACCCACGGACGGCGGCGGGATTTTAAAAATTCAAAACTTAGGTTTTTCTAACGATGTCCGGGCCCACGGACATCCTGTCCGTGGCCCCGGACTTTGCAAATTTTTGTTTTCCTTTAATTTCGACTTTTCTGTATATTTAGGTTAACTGGGGTCCGGTGGTCTCGGACGTTTGGTCCGTGGCTACGGACGTAAGCAAAATTTGACCTAATTCTGCCTCCGAAACCCTAGTTTAGGTAGCTTTTAATTTCACTTTAATTCTCTGTCAAAAAATGTTAAAAACAAAAAAAAACAGAAGCTCGCGCACTTAGGTTAAAATGACTCGTAATAAGCCGTAAATAAACTAAGTAGAGGAAAAACGACCTAGGAGGGGTAATGAAAGTAGTTGAACCCTAATTAAGTCGAATATCAAGCCCCCGAACCCGAACTCTCCTTTCCTAATTTGATCTAGGTTAAAATTAGGTGGCGACTCATAATAGGTTCCAGTGAGCTAGCTTAGGTTTTAATAATTATTGTTATATGACATAGTTATTAATCTTAGGCTATAAGTGGACCTAAAACCCAATCAGATCCCAATCAACTTTATTCAACATAGGATAGGGTTTAAAATCGAGGCTCACACTAGGCCCGTCATCAGTCCTAGAGCTAGACACCGAGATCTAGTTGAGGCCCGTCATAAGTCCTCATACATTTCGAAGATGCATTCTAGGCCCGTCATAAGTCCTAGAGCTAGACACCGAGATCTAGTTGAGGCCCGTCATTAGTCCTCATGCATAGGTTGATTGATCGTATTCTAGGCCCGTCATTAGTCCTAGAGCTAGATACCGAGATCTAGTTGAGGCCCGTCATTAGTCCTCATACCATCAATCACCGCATTTGGGGCCCGTCATAAGTCCCCGTGCACCGCATTCATAAGAACAGATCATAAACCGCAGTGAGAATTTTTGGCGTCCGTCAACCTTGATCCAATTCTGCAAGGGCTTGCAGAATTGAATCAAGGGGAGCCATCTGTAGACACCAAAATTCTCACCCCATAAAGCAAATTCCCAAAAATAAGAGGGGTCGTTGCCTTTCTTTTCAAAAAGTATCAACGCGCGTGCCAAAACGAAACCATCGTTTTTCTTGACAAAATTCTTAATCATTTTTCAAAGCGTTTCAGAAAAACTCAATTTTCGAAAATGAGTTTTCAAACAATAATATGTCTTAAACCTACCCTTTTGTTTAGTTACCTATTTAACATTGTCAATTAAATTTCCGTAGTTGTGAGCTTGTCATTTTCATGATGATATTTTACTATCTCATTTTAGTCGGACAGGCCTGGTTTTAATCTAGTCTTCGGCTGAACCCAACTTAGCCCAATATCCAAGGCCCATATGATCACTTGCTCCATCTTGACAAACACAGCCCACATCCAAAGGCTGCTTTTAAAAACAAAAAACCCAACTGTTCCGGCAGATCCTTCACGGTAGCCGCCTCCATCATCCATCCACTCCGAACATTGGTTCTCGTCTTAAAACAACAGTAACTGACGTTTTTTTCACTGGAGGTTGATTCTGGATCTTCTTGATTGAATCATGGTTGAAAACTCCTTCCTCCTTCCGAAATTCGAAAACCACAAACACTCACCTCCCCTCTTCTTCAAAATCCTTCACTCATCCTCAACCAACAACCGAATCTCTTGGTTCTCTTCTGCCTCTCTTTATGGTTGTTTTCTTCGTCTACTTCACATCTCACTCTTCATGGTTTCTCTCGATCGAATGCCTCGCCTCTCTCTCGATTAATCTTCCTCGGTAGAAACCAAAACAATAAGAAATACCACTGGAAATTTCCACCCCCCGCTTGCATATCTGGAAACTAGAACACAACAAACGAAATTACAGCAGACACTACCGTTACCGTCGTCGTCAGATCTCAAGCCACTTCGAACAATCTCACCCGAGTCGATTCCAGATTCGCTAGTTGGCGACGACCCGCTTCACGCCTGGGTCTCAAGAAATTCAGGCTCAAAAGGGCCCGTTTCGGTTTGCTCTTTCATTCTGAAATTTTTAGGCCAGGCCTGCTTCATTTCTAAAACACTATTTTTTCTATGCTCCTCTTATTATCGATTGGTCCAGGGATTCTATCGCTAATGACAAATCTGAGTTTCAAATGTGTCGTTGATGGGTTCCCTTACTGTTCGACTTGAGCACGGTCTCTCTGTTGAGGAAGATTTGGATACCTGCCCCACTTCGATTATTTCTACCTTGATAAGCTCACCGCATTGCCATGTTTAGTTCGTAATTTGTTGCCTAGTGAGTTCCGGAAAGTTTATTTTGCTTTAAGTTGTTATAGACTTGTTAATCTCACTGGTCCAAAGCTGTTCTTAAGATTCTAAGATCGATGAATTCAATCTGGACTGGCTTCTGTAAACCCATGCGAGATTATGTCTCAGTTTCTGGTCTGGGGTGTTGTTGTGTGGTTCTTTCTGGTCTTGGTTACTGTTCCAAAAAAAAACCTGGATTCCAGCTCTGCTATGTCTTGATTTGCTAGATTATCGGAAGCTCTGTTTGGTCCGTCAGAGCTTTATTTTTGTTTGCTAGTTCATTCGATCCTAGCGAGATTCATTCATTATTCCCTTGTTTAGGCGTTGGTTCGGATTTCAGTCCGACACAGACATGTATATTGTCCTTTTTCTTTTCCTTCTTGCTGTTGTTTATTCAGTTCGGGTTGATGCTTATCTTGCTGGTTGGCAATCTGATCAAGGACCACTAGTGTTGGTCGGAATGTACTAAAGCTTGCTTACGTGGACTTGCTTGATCTGGACTTGGCCTTTGCAAGTTGACCAGAAATGTGGGTTTCAGCTTGGCATCTATTCATTGTGGGTTTGGAAACTTTTATTCATCAGTTTCTCTGACCACTAACAATTTGTTTCTTCACCTTCTTCTTATCTTGTCCTTTGTGCGCTGTCATGTGGTCGTATATTATGGTGTTTCCAGTACATCTTCTCCCTGCGTGTAGATAATGTTGGTTCCAACACTAATTTCCCATTCTGTATCGATATATTGCTTGGAGGTTGTGTTTTCTTAGCAGTATTTGTCCCTCACAATCTGATATTTGGTTCTGAGATCTTTGCCTAGCCGTTTTGGATTCGGTTTGATTCTTACAACCTCCGCTTTTTGTTTTGTTTTGACCGAGGCACATCCAAAATTTGGACTTGATCGTGTGTGTATGAGCTGGGCTCGTGGACTGGGTCTCGTGATTGCTCCTTCTGATTGAGGGTGTGGGTCGTGTTTGACCGGTGGCTGCACTTGCTTGATTTGGAGTTTGACCTGGGCTATGGTGATGCGCTTGATGCTTCCTCTTATGGGTTTGGAAATTCCACCTCTCGACCTTTACTATTAATTCAACTGTCTTCGATATTTAATTGTCCCTTGCGCATTGATATGGTCTGGAAATTGATTTGAAACCAGCATGTATTTGTCCTCTTGCGCTTAGATATGAACATGATTAGAGTTATAGTTGCCCTATGCTATGATTGCTAAGATAAATCACTTGTTGGCTGGTTGGTCCTTATTAATTTTTTATCTTAGAGGGGAAATGATATAAACCCTTCTAGGTATGATCCCACATGACTCACAACTTCATCCCTTTGATACTACACTTCGGTTTGAGTCATAATCTAAGATGACGAATTAATTTGAGTAGCAACCCCGATGTTTGATTTATCTTATAATCCTTAGCATTTGTTGGCAGCTTGAAACTCTTTCTATGTTCTCGGTTGGGGTGTGGGAGATGATTAGATTGCCCCCTTTCCTCCCATTGAGAGGGCCGTATGATCCCATTGCACACACCCCAACCCTCTTACATTTCATTACTAACTACTCTTGTATATCTTTGTCTTTGTTCTTTGACATGTACATAATGCTCGTGGAACTAGAAATTGCTATAAGAGTAAAAAATGGGACTTTGGGCTTGGACTACCGGGGTCTCCACTTCAAACATGTGTAACGGTTGGTGCACTTCTTGCTGATCCTTTCAGCTCAAGTGAGGCGGCGTCGATGCAACCCCCCATAGCAGCTTTAGATTTAAACTTTTCACTTGTATTTGTATCAATTTGTAATTCGTTTATTGTTTTCACTTTTGATCGTAGTGTTGTGACTTATTCATTTTCGTGACTTCATCCCATAACCGTTACATTATTCTCTTGCTTGCAACCTTTGATTGACTTTTGAAAGATAGTAAATAGGATAAGACTAACAATTGGTTAGCAACCCATATAGTAGGACTCATCTTGTTAGTTTTTGAGAGTTATAGATTTAAATAATTCTGATTCGTTACCTAGATAGCTTTGGTGATTCGTTCTTGTATATACATTTCTTGTACTACTTCTGAAATTCATTTCATACGTACAAAACTTAAGCTTTTAAAACCCATGTCCACATGTATGTAATTACTCAGACAGATTCAGAATTCTTTTCTCACATATATTTGCTTTATTCGGATAGCTTTTGAAATCCATGTTTGTATGTATATTTGTTTATATAGTCTTGGAAATTCATCTCCACATATCGTTTGCTCATCATTCCTTGTCTATGATTTTGTAAGTGTATGGACTGATCCTGTTTGGGCCCATGTAACTCTTGGCCCAAATCTAATGTTGCTCAGGTTCGGTCCATAACCAGCCAAACGGGCTGGAGCAGGTGGCCCCTAGAAAGCCCATTAGGTTGCCCACTTAGTGGACCATTGAGGCCAACTTTAGAGAAGCCTTAGGTTTGGGTATCCTCCATGAATACGGGTCCTAGACACGGCCCATGTGAGGAATACCCGTTTTCCTTAAAATTTTCCTAACCATCCTCTAAAGACAGAATAAAATTCACAATCAATCAATCATCCAATTCCAAATCAATTCAAAAATCCAATGAGTCAAACACACTCCAAAATCAATCTCTCTCATACTCTTTCACCAGATACACTTCAAAATCATTTTCTTTCACTCTTCACCAAACACACTTCAAAATCATTTCTCTCACACTCTCCATCAAACACACTCCAAAATCAATCTCTCTCATACTCTTTCACCAGATACACTTCAAAGCAAACTCACTCATCAAACACACTTCAAATCAATCCCTCTCATACTCACTCATCATACGTTCTCCAAAATCAATCCTCTCATACTCCAAAACCAGATATCCTTCATGAATTCTTCGAAATCAAAGCTCTTTGCACTCAACATTAAATACTCTTCATACATCATTAGACACACTTCAACCTCACAAAGCATTTGAAATGCTTCCAAAAGTTCTAAGATCAAACTTCAAACTCCTTCCAAACTCCAATTGTCTCATAGATTCAAATCATCTTCCAATTTCAATTTCAAAGGTCCAAACCAAGCCCAATTCTAAGCCCCAAATCCAGCTCATTCATAGGGGCCCAACCGGCCCAATTTCAAAGGTCCAATCCGGCCCACATTTCAAGGCCCAAATCCGGCTCATTACCTCAATTCGATTCCGGTTTAGTTTCAAATCCAATTCAACTTCAATTTCAACTCTGAATCAAATTCAAATTCAAATTCAATTTCAGTCCAATCCAATCCAATCAAATTCAATCCAATTCCGATCCAGAATCAATTCAATTTTAATCCAACTCAATTCAAAATTCTCTTCATTCCCAATTCAATTCAATCCCGAATAATTCCAAACATCATAAATCTCAAACTCCTTGAAACTCCAAACTCCTTGAAGTCAAGCATCTAGAATCTCTAAAATGTCTCAGCAGCTTAACAGACTCGAAGGTCTCAGCAGCTCAACAGACTCGAAGGTCTCAACAACTCGACAGACTCTACCGTCTCAACAGCTCAATAGACTCGAATGTCTCAGCAGCTTAACAGACTCGAAGGTCTCAGCAGCTCAACAGACTCGAAGGTCTCAACAGCTCGACAGACTCTACCGTCTCAACAGCTCAATAGACTCGAACGTCTCAACAGATCAACAGACTCGAATGTCTCAACAGCACGACAGACTCTACCGTCTCAACAGCTCAACAGACTTGACCGTCTCAGCAGCTCAACAGACTCAACCGTCTCAACAGCTCAACAGACTCGAATGCCTCCGCAGTTCAACAAATTTGAACATCTCAATAGACTCGTCAAATTCAAACACTTCGAAAATCCTCAGCTCCTCAAAAGCCGAACCTCTTGAAATTTGATAACCCTTTCAAGCCTCAAACATCTCACAGACCCGAGCGTCTCACAGACTTCATCATTTCAAGAATCTAATTGTCCCACAGAGTTGAGCATCTCACAGACTCTCACACCTCAAACTCCAAAATGAACCAGACAATCTATCAAACCTCACAAAATGGCCACAAAACCTCTTTGACCCTTCAAAGACCCAAAAGGTCAAAAGCCCGATCCCTTCAAAACCCTAAAACTCCCAAATCTCCAAAAAACTGTGAACTACGTAAGGTCTGATCTCAACAGGGAGTTGAGTACGTAGGCAACCCACACAGGGTGCGACCCCACACCAATCAAAATACCCTTTTGTATTCAGCCATCTCACCTTCAAACAACCCCGAGCACTCCCAACCCTCGATTACCCTCACAAAACTCCTAAAATCCCAAAACCTGAACTACGTAAGGTCTGATCTCAACAGGGAGTGAGTAGTAGGCAACCCACATAGGGTGCGACCCCACAAAACAAAAACCCTTTTCCCCCTCTAAAGTGACTCTCATGTCTCTTAAACACTCGAACCTTCTCCGACTCCCACAAATTTCAAACCATCAGACTCCAAGCCTTGTCTGATTCACTCAATCTCAGACTCTTCCCAAATCTTCATTCTATACTCACCCGAATTCACCAAATCCTCTTCATTTGGCGCTAGCTTGGCAGAAAAGCTCGCCTCATCCACTCTCTTCTCTCTTCCCGTCCGAATCCTACCCTTGGCTTTTAAATGAATCTCTCTTAAAAGGTTTTGAAAGAAGGCAATCCCGACAATTGGAGACCGAGGTTTTCTCGGGCACCAATCCGAAGTCGTGGTCGTTGCCACTTCTGAGGGGTGTAACCCAGTGCGAACCCAACATAGAATCTCTGTAAATGACCAAATAAGTCCTATCCATAGCCAACAATCTCAGAGTCAACTAACGGTTCTTAGAACCCTTCTCTCCCTTCCTAGTTCTTTAGGTCAAACTAGGTGGCGACTCTAGTCAATTCCGCCTTATAGAGGCATAAGTCCGCGTGGAGCCCATCGAGAGCGGGTGTAGTGCACACTTGCACTCCCTTCATGCTTTCTGGGAAAGACGGACGTAGTAGGTATTTGAGGGATGCCAGATAACGGGTTTTCACCCTCCACAGAATGGCAGTCTCTAGGATCTAGGCTTTTTAGTCAGACCATATTTAGATAGACCCCCCCCCCCCCCCCTCATACCGAAAATCACCCTCCACAGACGCTTCAACCAATTTGGGTATGGATCGATCCGGAGAGGTGCTTGGGGCATGGGCCCAGGTTACCATAAAGGAATAGGGCTTGCACGCTATTCTCTTTGGGCTCCCACTTTTCTCACATCACCTAAAGGTGTGCTCTACGGTCGGTGTCTTTGGATGACCAAACAAGGCTAGGTAAGGGCACTGCCAGGAAAACGTTTGAGGCTAAAGCCCAAGTATTAAGGGGATGTGGTTAGACGACATCCTCCTCTTTTCCCCCACTTATTCACATCACCTAAAAGGTGTGAGTCCCTGACAGGGGACCCTAAAATGGGTCCCAGGTAGAACTGGTTTGCGTGGACCCTCGCTCTCATATGATGCAAAGGTGCAGAAATTTAAATTGCACACAAAGTAAACAAACAACGTAATGGAAGCCATAAATAAACAATTTTCGAGTTAAGCCCTCTTTCTTAAATTAAACAAGTTAAAATTAAGAGTTGGTCCCCAGCGGAGTCGCCAATCTGTGAGCCTCGATTTTTAAGCCCTATCCTAGGTTGATTCGAGTTGATTAGGATCTGATCGGGTTTTAGGTCCACTTATAACCTAAGTTTAATAACTAAGTCATAAACCATAATTATTAAAACCTAAGCTAGCTCACTGGAACCTATTATGAGTCGCCACCTAATTTTAACCTAGATCAAATTAGGAAAGGAGAGTAATCGGGTTTGGGTGCTTGATATTCGACTTAATTAGGGTTCAATTACTTTCATTACCCCTAGAAGTCGTTTTTCCTCTACTTAGTTTAATTATGGCTTATTACAAGTCGTTTTAACCTAAGTGCGCAAACTTCTGATTTTTTTGGATTTTTGACGTTTTTTGATAGAAAATTAAGTGAAAAGTGAAATTACCTAAATAGGGTTTCGGAGGCAGAATTAGGTCAAATTGTATTTATGTTCGTAGCCACGGACCTAATGTCCGAGACCACGGACCTCGGTTAACCTAGTTATACAAAAAAGTCGAATTTAAAAGAAAACGAACTTTTGAAAAGTCCGGGGCCACGGACAGGCTGTTTGTGGGCCTGTACATAATTTAGAAAAAAACCAAAATTTTAAAAATTTAAAAATCTCGTCGCCGTCTGTGGGTGTCCGTGGCCACGGACAACTCGTCCGTGGTCCCGGACCATATGTCCGAGGTCACGGACCACCCATGGACAGGGGTTTTCTGGTGGTTCCTGACAGTGTTTTCGGCTCAAAATTTATGTACGTGTAGCCTGAAAAGTGTACAAGATGTTAGTAATTGAAATATTTCAGTTTGAAGTCAAATTCAATGCGAAAAATGATAAGCAAGTAATTGGGCAAAAGCCAAAACAATTAGCAATTCATAAGCTATAAAAGGTTAGTTTGCACTCAAAATTGGATAGAAGACTATTGAAGTTGTGGAGAATCAAAAGAATAAGGTCCCAACCTGTTTTACCTTCGGTGTTAATGAGACTTCACGTCGGGAATCTTTTGGTGCTCCGTTGAAGCCGATTCCGAAATGAGTTCGAATCGAGCTTCTGACCTTTGAGAATTGGTGATGTTCTTCACGTTTTGGTGGTGGTTTGATGGTGATTTGATGATTGTGGATGTGATGGGAATTGAAGAATGTGTTTTGGTGTTGATGTTGGTGAGATTTCGTAGTAGTGTTTTGGTGCTTGGGAGTGCAAAAACGTGAGAGGCTGGCTATGGAGGAGAGTTTTGACTGCCTAGGGTTCTGAGAGCTTGTGGGATTCTGATTTGATCAAAATATTTATCCCTTTATATAGACTTCCTTAAAGATAAAGAAAATCTAGTGAAAATGAGATTCTTCGGGATTTTAATTAATTGACTTCCCAAAGGAATTTTGCTGTGAAATTTTAGCCACATGTCAAGGATGATATTTCTGATTTTCCAAGGTGGAATCGAATTTTTTGGATGTTGGAATATTTTTAAATTCAATTTCTCGTCAGATTCAATCAGAAATTGCTAGAAAATTATTGAAATTTTGAAAAAATCAAAATTCCAACGCCGTTATGCTTAATATGTCATCCTATATCGTGGATTAAAATTTCAAAACATTCCGAGTTGATTTGAGCCATTCTCGGAGGAGAGACAAAGCTCATAGGGGGCTAAGGAGCCTTGAAAAAATACGAAATACCCCTGAAGGTGACTAAGCTGCCCTTGATGCCCCGGAATGCGCTGATCGAACCGGGAATTCTTACTGTTTGACCAAACTACCCATTTGCAACAATACCTCAAGGGACTCTCCTCGGGGGTTAAAAGTTTGGGTATAACAGGCATATAAGATTCGGCCTTTGTACCGCTCCAACCAGTTCATCCTCACAATTACATCAAATCCGAGCCCCTCGAAACTATCATGTCGATCGGGAACTTTTCATTCTTAATTAGGACAGTGGCATCTCAGTAATAGCAGGTACATTTGATCCGCTCTTTAGACGGGAGAGTGACTAGAAGTCAGACATCTCTTTCCGTCTAACCCCAGCCTCCTCGGAAATTAAAGCGAGATAAATGTGTGTGAGGCTCCAGAGTCGAACACGATCAATGCGTCCACGCCGATAACTGGGAAGGTACCGGTGAGGATAGTGCTGCTTTTGCGGCTTCTACATCAGCACACACTCATGAACCTTCCGTCCGAGTGCACAGCCTAGTTTATTTCATAAACTTTATAAGTTAACGGTAATAACACGGGTGGAATACTCACGAAATTAACACCGCTTTATTAATTAATACCACTCTTACACCATACGTTGTATTACATCTTGTCGACATCACAAAATGTAATAACATTACTTAACGTATCACCAGCTTAACGTACAACTGACTTCAAACATTACATGCTTATACATGGCTTAGAACTGCCTAAAGGTCAAATCCAAACCGACACACATCCAGGTTTCCATGTGTGTGGCATTAAGTACTGCGGAGGTGCCGTATTCGTTTGATCTCTTGATACCGTGATACGCATCCTCGACTGCCCACCCCATGGACCAATATCATCACCCGACTTCAACATAACTCTTTGCGAGGTCAGCACGCTTTCGCTGCCGCCGTAAATGAATTTGTGGTATCACCTATGGACCAAGACACCACGGGTACTCCCTTACTAAGGGACTCTGGGTGTTTCATCTCCTTATCTTGGTGTAAACCCAGTCGTCTACCTTTTTATAGAAGTTGACGATACATAAATCCTGACTTGACACTCAGAATTGGATCCGATCTCAACTTGCTGAGCAATTCCCATGGCATGATTAACGACCGACCCACAGGAATCAACTCCAGGTATACTCGGCGTATTGTCGCTCCGTCTTCCGCTCGCGTGTCTTGATATGACTTGGTGTAAGGGTTTCCAGCCTCTACCCACGCACATCATCTTCAATTTCATCTTTGATCCACTAGGGTACTCCGGTGTGTAAAACAATCCAGGTGCTGCTCCAATCTCGTTGCATCGTCGGATGATTTGGATTTGCACTTCGGGTGTCAGGTATCCATTTAATAATATCATACCTGGCTGGATAACCTGACACTGCTCCGTTGAGAATTCGGTGATGCCAATGGTGGTCTCTTCGGGGGTTGGTGTGGGAGGGATTGGATAACATATATTGAAAGCTCCTAAGTTTTAGAATTATCTAACTTAGGTAAGTTGTATGTCATACTTCAATTTACTATTCATGTAGTTGTACATTCTAGCTTACTAACACTCATGCATGAAATTCGGCAAGCAAACAATTAAATCACTCAATTATTTCAAGTAGTACCTGGAATAGAAGAGGTTCCAGCTCCCTCTAACCGATCAACCACATTAAGGGTGGCCTTGCCAGCTCCTGACCCCTTTCCCTACTGGAAGGTACGGTTCCCCTGATCTGAGGAAGGCTGACTTGTCGCCTTTGGGCCCTCGGAGGTCGCTGCGGCCTTACCCTTACCCTTCCACTCGGGCTTGTAGTTTCTACTGTAGGGGTTCTGGTAACACTCGAAGTCTCGGTGTCCCAGCTTCTTGCAGTAGTAGCACTGCACTTCCTTCCCCTTGCAGTCAACGCCGGTGTGCTGTCCGTTGCACCACTTACAGTAATAGTGGCGCCCAGATCTAGAGCCCGCACTAGTTGCTATCACATTATACCATCAATATTCATTTCACAAGATTAGTAATACACATTTAATTTTGTACTCGGGAATAATTTGTTACCCTTGGGTGGATGAGAGCGTAGGGGCTTGGCCGCAGCAGCATAAGTGAGCTGCAGAGGCTCCTCGGTGGCAGTAGCCTGGGCTTGGCCCTTGCCGCCCTGCTGCTTGCCCTTCTGGGACTTGTGGTAGGATTTCTTCTTCTTTCATCCACCATACCCTTGTGAATTATGGCCCTCGCCCGTAGCCTTGCGCTTGTACGCCTGCTCCTCATCCCTCAGACGGATGGTAATCTCAACCTTTGCAGCGGCATGTTAGCACTCCTGAAATTTAGGATGTTAGTCATGCCCCACAAGTCACACATACATTCACTGAGAGTATAAACCTATTCACATCAAGGGGTATTTTAATTACCTGCAAGGTGTTATACTCAGCTGGCCCCATAACATAGCGTAGGCGGTGGCTGAGTCCGCTGTAGAAATGGTTTACCAGAATCCGGTTTGAGTATCCCATCCGGTAATAGGTGGATAAGGTCGGTGAAAGTGGTGTAGTAGTCGTCAACCGACATCTTATCTCCCTGCCTCGGGCTGTCCAGCTCTAGGCGGTTAACCTTTTGAATGTGCACCGGGTAGTACCTGGCTCGCAGCAGAGCCGTGTACTCTCTCCATCCGAATGCAGGATCGGCTACTTTCTCATCCCGCACCAGCTTCCACCAATTTCTCACCGAACCCTTCAGGTAATAAGTGGCAAGATGGACCTTGGCACCAACATGAACATCCAAGGTCTCATAGGCGGTCTCCAGCTCGGACATGTACGCCTCTAACTTAGTAGGGTCGGTCTTCCCTTTGAATGACGGGGGTCGTAAATCTGCTAACGCTTTTACCCAGTTGGTTTCGTGTGGCTGTGATGGTGGAACCGGATCTTCTGGCAGCGGTGGTTGCGTCTGCTGCAACGCAGCAACTAACTCAGGAACCATCTGAGCCACTACGGCCGCGACGGCATCAGCCATCATCTGTGCCGTAGGGTTTGTCTCTGGTTCTCCTCTCCCGCGGCCTCGTCCGCGTCCACGATCTGACATCTGAATTTACATGAACGTACATTAGCATCGTGCTTACAAACTTATCGGGTCCAACGATTGTAACGCCCTTCAGACAACAAGGGGAATTCACACTTAGTTAGTGGTCAACCTTTATATTCTCACATAATTGTTCACTCTTGTAACTATGGTTAGATTTCCTAACTCGGTATATTCCTAAGCTCGGTAATCCGGTCATCAGAGCGATACTTCGCTCTGATGGCACTTTTTGTAACAACCCAACCGTAAACTTGACAATTGACAGTTAATCACAGCGGAAAACTATAACATAAAACTAACTATAAAGGGTGGTGTTACACGCCATTAGCCACCCACGTGGCTAACAAGGCTAATTCGTACAAGTTGTATCGGTATGATGGACAAAGATTCCCGAGCATTAGTTACAAACGTTTCACATACTTCCAAACCACACTATACTAAGTGTAAATGTACAAAAATTACCACTCTATTCTAATTCCATCAAAATATATAGTCACGAGCGCACAGGCGCAACTCGGGTTCACTATCTAAAATTAACAAAAATATTTCTTTGCACACCGAAGCTAAAGCGACTCCGCTTCTTCGATCCTCATCCTGCAAATAAAATATGGTGTCCCAAAGGGCTCAGCAACCCTAGGCTGGTATGATTAATGTGCAGCCCACCGGCTACCGGGATGCACGCAACTAATTCTCATAATAACATGGGGTTCATTTTAAAAAACAACATACATAAATATAGCAACATTCATTGCATAGCAACAACATACACACAACCTAAATAGGAACGAATCGCTTGAGGAAATGAACCAAATAAACGTCAGCCAAATTGGGTGAGCCTAGAGAATGTTTTCATTCTCATGTTAAGCTCGTTACCTAACTTGTTATTGTTCGGTTTGTTGAACGTTTAACTTACGACAAAATGTGTTGGATATAGTGATCCAAACACACCGTACACAAATTCCCCCTAGCCCCGAACTTAAGTCAAGGTAGGAAAGCCATTCATTAGACTCGTGGGAGATTGTATTCCAAGAAGGAAAACAACCGAAACATGGAGAGAGTCGAATTTGATCCAGATATCGACCCCCGTACATACTCGCGTGACCGGACACCCGGATTCCTCACCCCCCGGTTATGCACTTGTTAGAAGTTCCATATATGGATTTTGACATATCGTTTCAAACTGTAAGTGTTCAAGCCTAGTTAGGCACACAAGGGAGGTAAGTTACATTCATACAATACAATTCATAATTAACACACGGATAGCCGTAGTTAGAACGTTCCGTAAGTTGGGACGTTAAAAAACGTATACCGTTCTCTTACGTGATCCTAACGTTGGTTAGCTAACGGGTTAGCACGTATTTGAGGTTAGACGGTATCGGGGCATACACGCCACATACAAACACTAACTGTAAACTCTTTTCATGATTTTAATCTTACAAGGTCGTAAACATCAAGACAACAAACAAACATACAAGCCGGTGTAAACCGGTAGCAAACAAACTGCAAGAAAACCATACCTTGGTCCCTGCTGCGTTCGTTGACCACCGAATGCTACTCCTATACATAATTAGTCATGTCGGCTAATTACCATATTTAACTTCCGATTAACTAGTTACTTCACATAGTTATATTATATACTTTCGCATTTAAACTTACACTTGTTCACCCTCATTACTCTCACTATGGTATACTATTAATGCCACATTTTTTTTTTTCTTTTTTTTTATAAGACCCGACCGACCCAACCCTGGGTCGGTCCCCTGGGTTGGTCGGATGCAGAGAGCATCCGGGTTAACAATTTCAGCTCGACCGACCCAGACAGGGTCGGTCCCCTGGGTCGGTCGAATGCAGAAGACTTCCGGGTTGGGTGATTTCAGCCCGACTGACCAAGCCAGGGTCGGTCCCCTAGGTCGGTTGACTGCAGACCCATTTCCAAAAGTGTCTATTTTTGCTCAAATCTCTTCCACAAGTTTCCTAGTATGTTCTAACATCATTTTGGCACTTTTACAGCCCTTCTAATTCATTGTTCAGCTCATCATCTAGTTCATTGATCTTTTACTCAATTTCTTACAAACATTCCTAACACTTGTAACTTAATTCCTTAGGATTCCAAGTGGTAACTTTTGCCTACAACTTTAACTAACCAAAGTGTTTCTTCACACCACCTTAACCTCACCCAAAGCATTATCCATCAATTCATTTCCTTTACTCAAACTTCTCAAGGTTATATCCTCTAGTTCATTCCTAAGTCATTACAAGGCATCATACCTCACTTCCTACAAATTTTGCACAAGTCCTAGCACTTCTCATACCATGATTTTGGTGTGTCTAGCTCACCCATTTTAAATCTCTAAATCCTCCAAGACAACCCTAGGTCATTCTAACACTCAATAACACCTTAATTCATTTACTTCCACCAATTTAACACTTAATGATTCCTAGTACAACCTAGATCATAACATCTCTTTATAACCCTTAAAACTCTTAGTTTCTCAACTAAATTTTGACATAGCTTCCCTAGTACATTCTTATGCCCAGACACTTAATTGTTCTCCCTAAGACAACCAAAGAAATGCAAATCCTCAATGGATGTTCTCTACACACATATTACACTCAAACTACACCAATTCACAATATAGTGCATAAACTTAAATTGCTTGGCACTTAGGCCCTTAAATGGCATAGCTCTTAGGCCCTTAAATTACTTAAACTAAACACTGAATTTCCAACATATATTTCTTTCAACCTGCAATTACACACATCAATCTCATATGCTCTTATAATTTACCCCATGGTTATTTTACTAATTGGCTCTTTAGGTTGATTATAAAACAATGAAAACTCAATTTCCTACGGTACTAAACTACATTGGGATAGATCATTTACCTTTTCCTCTTCAAGTTTTTCTCTCTTTCTCTTCCCTTTGTTTTCTTGATTTAAGATCGGCCAAGGAGTTTGTTCACTTGCTAATCTTCTAATCAATGTACAAATAGGGGTAATGAGTATTAAGTATTATACCTAAACTCATGGAACAAACTCTAGGTTACAAGGAGTGCTTAATGCACTAGAATTGATGATTACCTTTGGAATTTGAAATGATCTTGATAAGGAAGCAAGGTAAGACTTATTCTTGTCCTTTAGAGATTGAATTAAGCTAGTACAATGAGCAAGACAAGGTATCTCAAATGGTGATTGTCGACCAAGTAAAAAAATGGAAGAAAACTTGATTTTTCTTTGGCCTTTCTTACCTTGAAGCAAAGGGGAGTAGTAAGGTTCAAGAATCTGAGATTTTCCCCCCTCAATGGAGTTTCTCCATGGAATCAAACTTGAGCTTTTGAAGTTTTGAAAACAAGGAATTGAAGGCCTTGGTCTAACTAGCACAAATATGCTCTTAGTTTTTTATTTGGAGCTTGGAGTTGGATTTGGCAAGAGATTGAAGATGGAGAAGTATGGTGATGTATCATAACCGGTTTTCACTTGGGAGAATGAAGAAGAAGACGGCGGAGATGGAGGGAAATGAAGAGAAGTGAGGAGAGAGGTGGCTTTTGTAAGATATTTAACAAATAAAGGTAAATAGTCTTTTTACTTACTTTCCCTCTTCTTCTTTTAATTGAGCTGGTCATTGGTGATGACTCACCATCCTAAAAATCGGCCCCCTTCCCTTAATAAGGTATTAATGAGCTATTTTGACCATTTAATTAATCAAGGTTGACTAAAGTCTTAATTGAGCACTAGTTGGGCACTATTCATAATTAGTGCACAAGTTTGTGAAATTTTTGGTTTCTCAATGTTTTAGGCTTCCTAAAGTGATACTAAGTAGTACACATGTTGATTAAGGTATAATCTTGGTCATTTAGCCAATCAAAACCCATTATTAAGACAATTTTTCAAGAATGTGCTTTAAGACTCCTTAAAGCACAATTTGTGTTTTAACTTGTTTTTGAGCTTGGTCTTCTTTGGTAATTGATTTAGCATGTCCATTAGCATGTTATTGAGGTCTTGGAAAGCTCTTTGGGTCATAATCAAGGTTACACCAAGTCTAGAGCAAGTTTTTGCTTAAATTTTCTTTATGGTGTTTTATTGTGTTTTCTATGGTTTAAATTGTTTACTAATGTTTATAAGGCACTGTTTAGCCTTATTATACCATAGTTTAACATATCATCATATCTAGGTTTGGGGTATTTCAATCTACCCCCCTTAAAAGAACTTTGTCCACAAAGTTCCACAGTTTCCACGCATCATTTAATTAGAACACGGGGATTACTTTTGCAAGATAAAACTTCCATATCAACATATACCTGACTTAACAACCCTTAGACTCAAAGGTCTGGGTAACATAACAACCTTCAGACTCGACGACTGGATAATGCATTTCAATACATACCGTACATACATGAAGCGTAACGGCTCTACCCCCCCCCCCCCCCTTAAATAGGGGTACACCCCGTACCCCATACATACGAAAACTACTGAGTAAATAATGACGGGTACTTCACCCTCATATCATCCTCCAGCTCCCAAGTGGCCTCCTCGACTTCCTGGTTTGACCATAGAACCTTCACCAGTCGAACAGACTTATGGCGAGTGTCTCGAGTCTTAGTGTCCAGAATCCGTACGGGAGTCTCCACTGATCGCATGGTCGGCTCTAGTGTTAGCCGCTCAAGCTGAAGTACATGAGACGGGTGGGACATGTACTGCTTCAACTGCGATAAGTGAAATACATCATGTACCTTGCCCAGCTCAGCAGGCAGATCTAGCCTGTAAGTAACCGGGCCTATCCGCTCTGTCACAACATATGGCCCCACATATTTTGGGCTCAACTTGCCCTTCTGGCCAAAACGAAATACACCCTTCATAGGCGAAACTCTAAGTAATACCTGGTCGCCCACAGTGAACACCAGGTCTCGTCGGCGCACATCGGCATATGATTTCTGCCTATCTTGAGCTGCCTTCATGTTTGCTCGAATCTGACGTACTTCTGCTTGTACTTGCTCCAGATACTCCGGCCCTAAAATGACCACCTCACTCGACTCATTCCAGCATAATGGTGTGCGGCATGGTCTACCGTACAATGCCTGGAAAGGAGACATCTTGATCGACGCATGGTAACTGTTGTTGTAGGTAAACTCGATCAAGTGTAACTTATCAATCCAGCTGGTCTCAAAGTGAAGTGCACATGCACGTAACATATCCTCAAGCGTCTGGATAGTGCGCTCACTCTGACCATCTATCTGAGGATGGAACGCTGTACTCAGCTTCAGCTCGGTACCAAGCGCTTCCCGTGTAGATCTCTAGTACCTCGGGAGGAATCTGGTATCCCTTTCAGACACGATAGTCTTCGGTACCCCATGATGCCGTATAATCTCTCGGTCGAAGAGCTCTGCTAGCTTCGCCACTTTCCAAGTGTCCTTCATCGGAATGAATCGGGCAACTTTGGTCAGTCAGTCAACAACGACCCATATCATATTCAGACCTCCCCATGTAGGCGTAAGCCCTACTACGAAGTCCATAGAAATATCATGGAACTTCCACTCTGGCACTGGCATCGGCTGTACCATACCTCCAGGACGTCGGTGCTCAAACTTGACCTTCAAACAAGTGAGACACCTTACGACGTATTCAGTCACATCTTTCTTCATTCCGGTCCACCAAAAATATCTTTTCATACTCTTGTACATCTTTGAAGCTCTAGGGTGAATAGAAGTAGTAGAACAGTGTGATTCACTCAGTATGCGCTCTTTCAGCTCGGCGCTACTTCGTGGAATACAGAGTCGGCCATTCAGCCTAATCAGGTCATCATTGTGAAGTCGGAAATCATACTTATGACTCTCGAATGTGTCGTCGATCAGCTTCTTCCTGGTCTCTGGCATGTACTGGTCGGACATCTGAGGACTCTGCACCTCATCAACCAAGCTAGAGTGAGAGATTAGCAAATGGAGAGAGTGTGCTCGGCGACTCAATGCATCTGCTACAACGTTTGCCTTCCCTTCTTTATACTGGAGGTTAATGTCATAGTCGTTTAGGAACTCAACCCATCTTCGTTGCCTCATGTTCAACTCTTTCTGAGTGAACAAATACTTCAAGCTCTTGTGATCCGAATAAATGGTCACACTCACCCCATACAAATGATGTTGCCATATCTTCAAGGCGAAGACGATGGCACCCAATTCAAAATTGTGTGTAGGGTAGTTCTCTTCATGCTTCTTCAACTGTCGGGAGGCGTAAGCAACAACCTTCCCGTGTTGCATCAACACACAACCCATTCTTCTACCTGATGCGTCGCAATAGACCTCAAAACCGTCTGTACCATCTGGTATAGTCAGCACTGGTGCAGAAGTCAGAGCGTCTTTGAGACTCTGAAAGGAACTCTCACAGTCGTCTGTCCACTCGAATGGTGCATCCTTCTTCATCAAGGAAGTCATCGGCTTCGAGACACTGGAGAAGTTCTTCACGAACCTCCTATAATACCTTGCCAGACCGAGGAAACTCCGTTTGTCGGTAACCGTCTTCGGCCTAGGCCAGGTGCGCACAGCATTAATCTTGGCCGGAGCCACAGCGATCCTGGCCTCAGAAATGACATCGCCAAGAAAAGATACTTGGTCCAGCCGAAATTCACACTTAGAGAACTTCGCGTATAGCTGGTTCCCCCTCAATGTCTACAAGACACTTCTCAGGTGGCTTTCATGTTCAACCCTCGACTTAGAATAAACAAGAATATCGTCGATGAAAACTACCACTGACTTGCCCAACTGATCTCGGAACAAGTGGTTCATTATGTCCATGAATTTTGCCTGTGCATTAGATAGGCCAAATGGCATGACAGTGAACTCATAATGACCATATCTGGTTCGAATACGGTCTTCTCAATGTCACCCTCTTGAATAGCAATCTGATGGTAACTCGATCGCAAGTCGATCTTGAAGAATACGGATGCTCCTTTCAACTGATCAAATAAATCATCGATACACGGCAATGGGTAACGGTTCTTCACCGTAACAACATTCAGCTCTTTGTAATCGTTGTAGAGGCGGAGACTACCGTCCTTCTTCTTCACGAAGAGGATGGTGCTCCCCATGGTGAAACGCTCGGGCATATGAATCCCTTGTCGAGTAGGTCTCACAGCTATTCTATGAGCTCTGTCATCTCAGCTGGAGCCATAGGGTAGGGCGCCTTCGCTGTCGGTCCGGTGCCCGGCACCAAATCAATTTCAAACTCTACTGCCCGTGTTGGCGGCATGCCTGGGAGCTCCTTAGGAAAGACATCGGGAAACTCCAACACAACCGGCACATCTGGGCTAAACTCGGGATCTCTCTCTATGTCCTGGACAAAGCAGAGGTATACATCATTCTTTCGTTGAATCTCATGATACATTGCCATAGCGGAGATGATCTGACTCGAAGGCTCCATGGGCCTCTGGCGGTATGAAATGGTAACCCCAGTCGGACTCTGAAGAAGCAGACGGTGCTCGGCACATAAGATTCGGCCCTTATACCGCTCCAACCAGTTCATCCCCACAATTACATCAAATATGAGCCCCTCGAACTCTATCATGTAAATCGGGAACTCTTCATTCTTATTTCAGATAGTGGCATCTCGGTAATAGCGGGTACATTTGATCCGCTCCTTAGACGGGAGAGTGACTAGAAAGTCAAGCATTTATTTCCCGTCTAACCCCAGCCTCCTTGCAAATGAAAGTGAGATAAATGTGTGTGAGGCTCCAGAGTCGAACATGATCGATGTGTCCACGCCATTCACTAGGAAGGTACCGGTGAGGATATGCCGCTTTTGCTGGCTACTACCTCGGTACACACACTCAGTGTACCTTCCGTTCCAAGTGCACAGCCTAGTTTATTTCATAAACTTTATAAGTATAACGGTAATAACACGGGTGGTATACTCAAGAAATTAACACCGCTTATTCTTAATACCACTCTTACACCATACGTTGTATTACATCTTGTCAATCACTAAATGCATAACATACTTAACGTATCACCAGCTTAACGTACAACTGACTTCACACATTACATGGTTATACATGGCTTAGAACTGCCTAAGTCGAATTCAAACGTCCAGGTTTCATGTGTGTGGCATTAATTACTGTCGGAGGTGCCGTATTCAGTTTGATCTTCATGATACCGTGATACAGCATCCTCGACTGCCCACCCATGTCCAATACATCACCCGACTTAACACTAACTTCTTTGCGAGGTCAGCACGCTTCTGCTAACCGTAAATGAATTATGCGGTATCACCTATGGACCAAGACACCACGGGTACTCCCTTACTAAGAGACTCGGTGTTTCGTCCTTATCTTGGTGTAAACCCAGTCGTCCACCTTTTTGGTAGAAGTTGACGATACACAAATCTGCCTTGACACAAAGAATTGGATTCGATTCAACTTGCTGAGCAATTCCCACTTCATGATTAACGACCGCAAGGAACTCCTCAGGTATACTCGGTATTGTCGCTCCGTCTTGCGCTCGTGTGTCTTGATATGACTTGGTGTAAGGGTTCCAGTCCTTACCCATGCACATCATCTTCAATTTCATCTTTGATCCACTAGGGTACTCCGGTGTGTAAAAAAATCCAGGTGCTGGTCCAAGCTTGTTGCATCGTCGGATGATATGGATTTGCACTTCGGGTTCCAGGTATCCATTTAATACTATCATACCTGGCTGGATAACCTGACACTTCTCCGTTGAGAATTCGGTGATGGCGATGGTGGTCTCTTTGGGGGTTGGTGTGGGAGGGATTGGATAACATATATTGAAATCTCCTAAGTTTTAGAATTATCTAACTTAGGTAAGTTGTATGTCATACTTCAATTTACTGTTCATGTAGTTGTACATTCTAGCTTACTAACACTCATGCATGAAATACGGCAAGCAAACAATTAATTCACTCAATTACTTCAAGTAGTACCTGGTCTAGAAGAGGATCCAGCTCCCTCTAACCGATCAACCACATTAAGGGTGGCCTTGCCAGCTCCTGACCCCTTTCCCTTCTGGAAGGTACGGTTCCCCTGATCTGAGGAAGGCTGACTTGTCGCCTTTAGGCCCTCGGAGGTCGCTACGGCCTTACCCTTACCCTTCCACTCGGGCTTGTAGTTTCTACTGTTGGGGTTCTGGTAACACTCGAAGTCTCGGTGTCCCATCTTCTTGCAGTAGTAGCACTGCACTTCCTTCCCCTTGCAATCAATGTCGGGGAGGTCTTCGTTGCACCACTTACAGTAATAGTGGCGCCCAGATCCAGAGCCCGCACTAGTTGCTATCACATTATACCATCAGTATTCATTTCATAAGATTAGTAATACACATTTAATTTTGTACTCGGGAATAATTTGTTACCCATGGGTGGGTGAGAGCGTAGGGGCTTGGCCGCAACAGCATAAGTGAGCTGCAGAGGCACCTCGGTGGCAGTAGCCTGGGCTTGGCCCTTGCCGCCCTGCTGCTTGCCCTTCTGGGACTGGTGGTAGGATTTCTTCTTCTTTCTTCCACTATACCCTTGTGAATTCTGGCCCTCGCCCGTAGCCTTGCGCTTATGCGCCTGCTCCTCGTCCCTCAGTTGGACGGTAATCTCAACCTTTGTAGCGGCATGATAGCACTCCTGAAGTTTAGGATGTTAGTCATGCCCCACAAGTCACACATACATTCACTCACAGTATAAACCTATTCACATCAAGCGGTATTTTAATTACCTGTAAGGTGTTATACTCGGCTGGCCCCATACCATAGAGTAGGCGGTGGCTGAGTCCACTGTAGAAACGGTTTACCAGAACCTGGTTTGAGTATCCCAGGTCCAGTAACAGGTGGATAAGGTTGGTGAAAGTGGTGTAGTAGTCGTCAACCGACATCTTATCTCCCTGCCTCAGGCTGTCCAGCTCTAGGCACTTCGCCTCTTGAACGTGCACCGGGTAGTACTTGGCTCGCAGTAGAGCCATGTACTTTCTCCATCCGAATGCAGGATCGGCTACTTTCTCATCCCGCACCAGTTTCCACCAATTTTTCGCAGAACCCTTCAGGTAATAAGTGGCAAGACGGACCTTGGCACCAGCAGGAACATCCAGGGTCTTATAGGGGGTCTCCAGCTCGGAGATGTACGCCTCCAACTTAGTAGGGTCGGTCTCCCCTTTGAATGACGGGGGTCGTAAATCTGCCAACGCTTATACCCAGTTGGTTTCGCGTGGCTGTGGTGGTGGAACCGGATCTTCTGGCGTGGTGGTTGCGTCTGCTGCAACGCAACAACTAACTGAGGAACCATCTAAGCCACTACGGCCGCGACGGCATCAGCCATCATCTGTGCCGTAGGGTTTGTCTCTGGTTCTCCTCTCCCGCGGCCTCATCCGCGTCCATGTCCTGACTTGTGAATTTACATGAACGTACATTAGCATCGAGCTTACAAACTTATCGGGTCCAACGATTGTAACGCCCTTCAGACGACAAGGTGAATCCACACTTAGTTAGTGGTCAACCTTTATATTCTCACATAATTGTTCACTCTTGTGACTATGGCTTGATTTCCTAACTCGGTATATTCCTAAGCTCGGTAATCCGGTCATCAAAGCGATACTTCACTCTGATGCCACTTTTTGTAACACCCAAACCGTAAACTTAACAATTGACAGTTAATCACAGTGGAAAACTATAACATAAACACTAACTAGAATGGGCGGTGTTACACGCCGTTAGCCACCCACGTGACTATTAAGGCTAATTCATACAAGTTGTATCGGTCTGATGGACAAAGATTCCCGAGCATTAGTTACAAATGTTTCACATACTTCCAAACCACACTATACCGAGTGTAAATGTACAAAAATTACCATTCTATTCTAATTCCATCAAAATATATAGCCACGAGTGTATAGGCGCAACTCGGGTTCACTATCCAAAATTAACAAAAGTATTTCTTTGCACACCGAAGCTAAAGCGACTCCGCTTCTTCGATCCTCATCCTAAAAATAAAATATGGTGCCCCGAAGGGCTCAGCAACCTTTGGCTGGTATGATTAATGTGCAGCCCGTCGGCTACCGGGATGCACGCAACTAATTCTCATAATACGTGGGGTTCATAAGTGGTGGGATGTGAAGAAAATGAGGGTTTCTATTTGAACCATACTAAATATAACAACATTCATTGCATAGCAACAACATACACACAACCTAAATAGGAATGAATCGCTTGAGGAAACGAACCAAATAAAAATCAGCCAAATTGGGTGAGCCTAAGTAATGTTTTCATTCTCATGTTAAGCTCGTTACATAACTTGTTACCGTTCGGTTTGTTGAACGTTTAACTTACCCCAAAATGTGTTTGATATAGTGATCCAAACACACCGTACACAAATTCCCCCTAGCCCCGAACTTACGTCAAGGTAGGAAAGCCATTCATTAGACACGTGGGAGATTGTATTCCAAGCAGGAAAACAACCGAAACATGGAGAGAGTCGAATCTGATCCAGATATCGACCCCCGTACATACACGCGTGACCGGACACCCGGATTCCTCCCCCCCCCCCCGGTTATGCACTTGTTAGAAGTTCCATATATGGAATTTAACATATCATTTCAAACTGTAAGTGTTCAAGCCCAGTTAGGCACACAAGGGAGGTAAGTTACATTCAAACAATACAATTCATAATTAACACACGGATAGCCGTAGTTAGAATGTTCTGTAAGTTGGGACATTAAAAACCTTATACCGTTCTCTTACGTGATCCTAACGTTGGTTAGCTAACGGGTTAGCACGTATTTGAGGTTAGATGGTATCGGGGCATACACGCCACATAAAAATACTAACTGTAAACTCTTTTCATGCTTTTAATCTTACAAGGTCGTAAACATCCAGAAAACAAACAATCATACATGCCGGTGTAAACCGGTAGCAAACAGACTGCAAGAAAACCATACCTTGGTCCCTGCTGCGTTCGTTGACCACCGAATGCAGCTCCTATACATAATTAGTCATGTTGGTTAATTACCATATTTAAATTTCGATTAACTAGTTACTTCACATAGTTATATTATATACTTTCACACTTGAACTTACACTTGTTCACCCTCATTACTCTCACTATGGTTTACTACTAATGCCACATTTTTTTCTTTTTTTATAAGACCCGACCGAACTAACCCTGGGTCGGTCGGATGCAGAGAGCATCCGGGTTAACAATTTCAGCTCGACCAACCCAGACAGGGTCGGTTGAATGTAGACGACTTCCGGGTTAGGTGATTTCAGCCTGACCGACCCAGCCAGGGTCGGTCCCCTTGGTTGTTCGACTACAGACCCATTTCCAAAAGTGTCTATTTTTGCTCAAAACTCTTCCACAAGTTTCCTAGTATGTTCTAACATCATTTTGGCACTTTTACAACCCTTTTAATTCATTGTTCAACTCATCATCTAGTTCATTGATCTTTTACTCAATTTCTTACAAAAATTCCTAAGACTTGTCACTTAAGTCCTTAGGATTCCAAGTGGTAACTTTTGCCTACAACTTTAACTAACCAAAGTGTTTCTTCACACCACTTTAACCACACCCAAAGCATTATCCATCAAGTTCATCTCCTATACTCAAACTTCTCAAGGTTATATCCTCTAGTTCATTCCTAACTCATTACAAGGCATGATACCTCACTTCATACAAATTTTGCACAAGTCCTAGCACTTCTCATACCATGATTTTGGTGTGTCTAGCTCACCCATTTTAAATCTCTACATCCTCCAAGATAACCCTAGGTCATTCTAACACTCAAGAACACCTTAATTCATTTACTTCCACCAATTTAACCCTTAATGATTCCTAGTACAACCTAGGTCATAACGTCCCTTTATAACCCTTAAAACTCTTAGTTTCTCAACTAAATTTTGACATAGCTTCCCTAGTACATTCTTATGCCCAAACACTTAGTTTTTCTCCTTTAGACAACCAAAGACATTCAAATCCTCAATGGATGTTCTCTACACATAAATTACACTCAAACTACACCAATTCACAATATAGTGCATAAACTTAAATTGCTTGGCACTTAGGCCCTTAAATGACATGGCTCTTAGGCCCTTAAATGACTTAAACTAAACACTGAATTTCAAATATATATAGCTTCAACCTGAAATTACTCTCATAAATCTCATATGCTCTTATAATTTACCTCATGGTTATTTTACTAACTCATTTTCCTTTGGCTCTTTAGGTCGTTTATAAAACAATGCAAACTCAATTTCCTAAGGTACTAAACTACATTGCGATAGATCATTTACCTTTTCCTCTTCAAGTTTTTCTCTCTTTTTCTTCCCTTTGTTTTCTTGATTTAAGATCGGCCAAGGAGTTTGTTCACTTGCTAATCTTCTAATCAATGTACAAATACGGGTAATGAGTATTAAGTATTATACCTAAACTCATGGAACAAACTCTAGGTTACAAGGAGTGCTTAAAGTACTAGAATTGATGATTACCTTTGGAATTTGAAATGAGCTTGATAAGGAAGCAAGGTAAGACTTCTTCTTATCCTTTGGAGATTGAATTAAGCTAGTACAATGAGCAAGGCAAGGTATCTCAAATGGTGAGTTTCGGCCAAGTACAAAAATGGAAGAAAACTTGATTTTTCTTTGGCCTTTCTTACCTTGAAGCAAAGGGGAGTAGTAAGGTTCAAGAATATGAGCTTTTCCCCCTTCAATGGAGTTTTCCATGGAATAAAACTTGAGCTTTTGAAGTTTTTAAAAGAAGGGATTGAAGGCCTTGGTCTAACTAGCACAAATATGCTCTTAGTTTTTTATTTGGAGTTTAGAGTTGGATTTGGCAAGAGATTGAAGATGGAGAAGTATGGTGATGTAGCATAACCGGTTTTCACTTGGGAGAATGAAGAAGAAGACGGTGGAGGAGGGAAATAAAGAGAAGTGAGGAGAGAGGTGGCTTTTGTAATATATTTAACAAATAAAGGTAAATAGTCTTTTTACTTACTTTCCCTCTTCTTCTTTTAATTGAGCTGGTCATTGGTGATGACTCACCATCCTAAAAACCGGCCCCCTTCCATTAATAAGGTATTAATGAGCTAGTTTGACCATTTAATTAATCAAGGTTGACTAAAGTCTTAATTGAGCACTACTTGTGCACTATTCATAATTAGTGCACAAATTTGTGAAATTTTTGGTTTCTCATTGTTTTAGGCTTCCTAAAGTGATACTAAGTAGTACACATGAAATACCCCAAACCTTTATGTGTTAATTAATGATTTAATTATGATTTTCTAAGGCTAATTAAGTCCTTAAGAACGTTGGTGAAGAAAGGATACCAAAAGATAAAGGAAAACGCGTAAAAGTCACAAAATGCAAAAATGCGTATTTAATTATCTTAAGAGGTATATAACCTTAAATAGGGTTATAAATATATTTTTATACCCTAATTACACACTAAGAACATGTGGGAAAAATTCCCGAAGAAAACGGATCCAAATAATGCGTTAAAATGCTAACAGAGTCTTAAAGCGTGTTTTTCGTGAAAACCCGAAAACGTGACGTTAAACGGTCAAATGACCCCGCAAAAATTATAGTTGATCATATAACTATAATTAAACACTAATTGGAGCTTAAGAACCATTAAAATTAAAGAAACGAGAAAAATCCAGAAAACGGTCCCGGATTAGTGAATAGTAACAGTTCGGGTTTTATGGGTGTTATTTGCTAATTGACCAAAGTGCCCTCCTCCCTATATTGAAAAATAAAATCTAATTCCCTCATTTAATTGAGCCTCACACGTTTTCCACCCTTCTCCTATACACATATACACTACTTTAATTACAAAAGTACTAAAAGCATAAAGTAAGACAAAAAGCACTTTAATTTCTCTCTCTCCCATCTCTACTCTCTCTCTTACATTTTTCTTCTTCCTCACCAGCACTCTCTCTGCCTATTTCCTTCCTCCCATGGCGATTTTACAGCCTTCTACCCTGCTCACCTTCATCCTCCTTGTTCAAGCCCTAAACTAAGTCAAAATCATAAAATAAGTGCATATTCTTGCTCACCATCACTTGGAGATTCTTTTCCACCCTTCAAAAGCTCCAAACTCTCAACTTCATATCCATGGATGTAGCCCAATCTTGGAGGAAGAACTCCATTTCAAGAGCTAATCAACTCCTTGTATGTTCTATGGTAAGAAAAGCTTTAAAATCCTCCTTTTCTAGCTTTTCTTGAAACCGGTTTTTCTACAGATTTTGAACCCCATTATTTCTCTTCATTCTAGCTTTTTCCATCTTCATGAAGTGCTGGAGGTATTTGATGCCCAATTACTCCTTTGGAACAAAGAAGTAATTCTCTCCATTTTGATACCTAGACACTCTCTTGTTCTAGGTTGATTTCAAGAGTTTATTTAATCCTTTAATACTCATTAGTATTCCATTGGGCTTGGTCATTAGATTAGCATTTACACCCCCATTGTGACCGGTTGTTGACCGAAAACAAAGGAGAAGAGAAAGAGAAGTTGGAAGCTTAAGGTAACTAACTTACCTTGATGACTATCTATATGTTTTAGAAATTTTGGGATGGGTAATTTAAAGAATGAAACCAAGATTGAGTTGAAAGTGTGTTTTGTGATAGAAAGAGAGAATTGTTAGTTAAGTTTATGCATTGTGAAGTAATGTTTGAGTAAAGCGCTTTGAAGCCAAGTTATGTGAGATTGTGCATTATAATGTGTTTAATGAGTTTTGGATGAGTTTTATGTGCTGGTAGAATCCTTTATGGATTGGTTAGTTGAGCTTGAATTTGGTTAGCTTGTGTTGAATTATGAATATTTTGGTTTAGGTGGTGAAGATGATGAAATTGTGGATGTGTTAGTATAGTAACGAAGTTATGGCAAAATTTTGGTGGGAATCGAGTGTTTTTAGATGAGGTTGCGAGTTAGAGAACCTAGGGTTAACTAGGTGTATGTAGGAATTGTTTTGGTTGAAGTAATCACCTTTAAGGTGTTAGTTGAAAACTTGAAATGGATAGAGCAAAAATCTGTAGCAATTGAGTGGTATTAATGTTTGGATTTTGCTAGAGAGGAATTAAGGTATGGGACTTGGGGAAATAATGAAAGAGATTGGGAAGTAGAGATGAATGTGCTAGGAAGGATTTGGGATGGTCAAATGGTTGGGAGAAGATTCAAAACTGTCATGAGAGTGGTTGGAGGTACACTAGTGTTCATAATGTGCAAAACAAGAGGTGTGGATTTATCTAATTAAGTAAGAATTAAGCAATGGTTTGATCAATGATTAAGGAATTTTTAAGGGGTGTTTAAGGTGGTTTAACATGTATGGAAACTTGTGGAAATATTAGGAGATGATTAGGTGAGGATTAAGGTGGGAATTGGGGTTGAAAAATGTGGTTTTATCAGCTTTTTAGCAGGGTCCGGGACCTAGCCCTTGTATAAGGTCCCGGACCAAGCTTAAAAATAAGCCGAAAGTGAGTTTTACAGGTGGTCCGGGTCCTAGGTCCAGGACCAAGACCCGGACCAATGCCAAAAATAAGCCGAGAGTGATTTCCAGAGGTGGTCCGGGACCTTGGGTCCGGACCAAGTCCCGGACCAGAACAAAAATGGTGCAAAATATGTTTTAAAGGCTTCTAATGATGGGGGATTGAATGGTAATGGTTTTAGATGATGTTTAGGCCTTGTTTGGTGACATGTAAAGGTCTTAAAAAGTGTAAACAAGTGTTATATTGAATATGAGAGTTGTGAACTTAAGATCACAATAAAGTAAAAGTATAACGGGGTAACGGGGTTAATTACGGGCACACTAGTCGTTAAACAATCGTATTACCCCGATGTTAATGGGAACAAATGTAATGTTACCAGTTGTTCAAGAATTATTCAAGGGACGTATGATGGCACGTTAGAATAACGGGTTTTCACCCTCCACAGAATGGCAGTTTCTAGGATCTCGACTTTTCAGTCAGACCACATTTAGGTAGACCCCCCTCATACCGAAAAATCACCCTCCACAGAATGGCGACTCTGCTGGGGAAAACTTGAGTAAGTTTTTTCTTAAACTCAAGGAAGACTGAACTCCATTCAAAATTGTCGGGAATCCCCAACTTCTTTCAAAACCTTCAAGAGATTCATTTCCAAGCCTTTAGGATTACTCTACTCCACCCTTAGAGTGTGCTTTGTGAGGATAGTTAGGACCAATGTTTAGAGTTTGAAATTGACTTTGATTATCACATGTGTGCTTCGACCTTTGCATGCTTCACTTCTGTTTACTATTGTGTGTTTACTGTCTTATGTTTACTGCTCTTCATACATGACATAATATATTTTAATTGCTTATTTATGGTTTTTGTAAATGGGGCCTTCGTAGAAAGGAGTCAACCCATTGTTGCATCGGGTAGTTTAGGACATGCATTCCTCTGTGTCACCTTTACTATCTGCGGGCGGGATTAACAATTGGTCCACAATTGATTCCCTCTGAGTATGGGTCCTTCGTAGTTAAGGAGTAAACCCGAGGTGGTATGGCCGTAGTTGTCTACACCTTGAAACAACTCAGGATCCTTTCAAACCTTTTCGAGTCAAAGCCAGCATGTAGTAAGCTATGAGCCTTCAGTGTCCAGCTGCCTCATCCAGTGTCTAGGATGGGTTTTATGGGTAGTTGCCCCCTTGTATGCCGCCTGTCTGACCACCCTTTTGTCTTACCCTGAAGATTGCATGGGCTCAGTTCTCCATGATTCCTCTGCACCACGGGTGTCTTTAAAGCCCAATGTCACGCTACACGTCCATAGAGGATCCCGTATTTACCGGATACCCATACATGGCACAACGTAGTCAGTGAATATTTTGGACTTTAGACCACCTTATCGTGCAGACGAGGGGAGATCGGACCCCATGCAGTGCTTCCCCAAGTTTTCCAATAGTGAGTATGTTGTGATAATCCCCGGCCGTGGCTCGTGTGACTGTACCACTTCGGGTATCCTGACCTTTCGAACTTAAGCACTCCGGACTCTCTTAATGACGTGCCCCACGGCACAACAAAGATAAATCCCGAGAGATGAACAGTGAAGGGACGACGGTTCCCCCGGTGGTATGGAAACATTGATTGACCTGGAAGGTGATTATCCCAATAATTCGCACTCAGCTCCACATAAAAACTAGCCACGATTTTTATTCTTGCTATACATGTGTGCAAACCACTTTCTTCGAACCAAATTGTTTTAAATTTTGCAAAATGTTCGGAATTCTCTTTTGCATGTCTCTTAAAGCTGTTTTACGAGCTCGTCTAATTTAGAATCCCACTTATATTTTACTCAAAAACATTGGGTTTTATAACCTGTCACTTACTCATTTCACGAAAATGTTATTTCCAAAAAATAGATTTCAAAAAACCTACTTTCTACAAATGAATTTCCGACAACATCCTTCACCAACATTATTTCTTAATAGTTTTTGAAAACGTTTTCAAAGTTGATTTTCACAAACGTATTCCAAAATAAATGATTTAGTCCCCATGTTGTGACCCGCTATTTTTGAAGCCCAACCCACCTTCAAGAGCAGCGGTCATTACTGTGGAGCGTACTAATCATTCCGTGTTTTCACAACAGTGGTGGATTTTCACATATGACTTTGTGCTTGATCATTCACTTTTCCTTTCTCAAAAATATCCTTCATTCCCCTCGTCGAAGCAAGTGAAGCAGCGTGAAGATCGAGTACGCGGTGAGCCAAAAGCCAGAAGCACACCAATCCGTGCAGCTAGCCGAACGACATTCAGATTAGCAACATCTATTTGAGTTCGAACTGTTGAAAATTAGAAGAACACCAGACCCGTTTTGTTGGGTCATGGTACTACTTCACCGCAAGCGCCCAAAGACGAGTAAGCTGCCAACCGGGAGCCCGAAGGCGAGCTGAGCAGCCAATCAGGAGCCGAGTGTGAGTGAGCAGTCAGTTAGAAGCCTGAAGACGGACTAGAAGAGTTCAAGAGAAGTTCAGCTCAAAATTACCCCTTTTAATGACTTTTTAGGATTACTGATGTATAGGCTTTCCCCTATGTTTCTTTCCTCTCTTGTCCATTCTGAATAGATTACATGTATAGGTTATACATTCCCTGAATTTATTTAGATCAATGTGTATAGGGTTCCCAATCCCTATGTTATTTGCGAATGATCGAGCGTCAATATTCATATCGTTCAAATCCACCACTTCGAAAACACGTGTTTTCAAAACCGTCTTTAAAAAAACTCGGTTTCTTTTGGCATGCACGAAAGGACATACAAGACGACCCTTCACGTTTTATCTACCACTCTTAAAACTTTGCTTTATGGGGTGAAATTTGCGGTGTCTATGGATATATCCCCTTTAAAAAAATTGATGATTAAAGTGACGCTTATCATACGAATACTTCATGAATCTCACAACTTTTTCAAGATAAATGAAAATCATTTTTGCACCAACAATCATTCACATTCATCGCAGTAAATTTTGTTTAACAAACATGCTGATATTACCTCTTCTCTTTTTCTAATCCTTGTGCGTGCAGGTGTTCGTGACTGTTGGCAACTGGAAAGAAAGAAGACCAGTCTGCCTATAGCAACGGCAGAAAAGATGGAGCGAGCCCCTCGGCATGATCAAGAAGTCGAAGGCCAATTCGTTCATGAAAGATGATCCATGACCTTGCTGATGACTGGAGAAAAACCTGAAGATAG
>JAIOTZ010000391.1:0-56009 GCA_023374045.1 Limonium bicolor
ACTTACCAAGTACTGGTCGCTTGTCAAAGCTCTTCTTATTGGTCCCGCTATTACTGCACTTGCCGTGGCAAGTGCGCGGTACTGGCGGTTTTTAGATTAACTCATACCGGTCACGGTATTGTTCACATTGTATCTGGTAGCCTAGTCGGCTCTTACTTGATCCTGTAGTTGGATAACTGCTCCTTGGAGCTGATTCTCATTCCTCTTGACATGACTGTCATTCATTTAGGTGCTCCTCCACTCTCGGAGTTCCTTAATTACTTTAATTCTTGTTCTACCTCGTTGCTCGTTCCCACATCTTTACTGGTTACCGAGGTTAAAGTCATTTAGGCACTACTTCTGTAGTCCATTCGGGTATATCCCGTAGTTATGCTCGTAGCTGTCTAAGCTATATCAGTTAAGTATTGCAATCTCTTGGGTGTGGCAGGGTGGGTGCCTCTACCTTGACTAGATTCTTAGTCAGTTAGTGTACCGTTGATGGTATTACTTAGCTATGGCGGTCCGTAGAAGTGTCTCGGTTTTGTTATTATCATTTTCTCATTAATCCGCCTTCTTGCACGGTTAGTGCTTTCTTCTTGCTGCTCGGCTAGCTAGGTTCTCGCGACTGCTAAGCATGTCGCCCCAAGTTGCCACGATTTCGGTCTCCTTGGATTAGGATTTCTCGTCTCTCGCCATTATGTGCGGTTATTGTCATTCCAGCGGGATCCGTCTCCGGGCTTTCCGGTTCTCGGGACTTACCGCATGACAGGTTCTGGTTCATATTGAGATATTTATAACTGCCAGATTGGGCTTCCCCGTCTCTCTGGCGTTCTTTCCCGAGCTTTTAATGCGGGGGTTGTGGAGGGCGGGTCTGGTATTGTAGGTATCCAGATCATACTGGAAGTTCCTAACTAGCGCATCTCTCACGCTACCACACAACCCATAGCCCTAAGTCTCTAATTCCTAACTCGGTATTTCCTAAGCTCGGTATTTCCAGTCATCAGAGCGATACTTCGCTCTGATACCATTTTTGTAACACCCCAACCGTTAATCATCATTACTCTAAACGTTACTAATTACTCACGCAGCGGAACTCTAATTACAACGAGGGGTGAAACAACGCCGTTAGCCACCCATGTGGCTAACCAGGCTTTCTTACATACCGTAACGGTCTGATGAACTGGAACAACCGAGTACTTCATACAAATCAATACTGTTCATACCTCTACTATACCGAGTCTACAATATACGGATGCCGATAACATACTCGGACTTACACCTCATTCAAACGCATAAGTAATTAATCTAACTACCCATGCTCACTGCAGTCCCCGTCCTACTCTCTCGAACGGTGGTCAGCTTCAAGTACCTGCACACTAAAAACGTTCCCCCTAGGGGGTCAGCTTACGCTGCGCATGAAATTCGCATATACCGCGTGCTAACCGCGGTACCGACTACTTTGGGTCGGAGATACATGGAGTTCATTTTAATCAAACAACATGCATCATGACAATACAATATATATGTATATCACACAAGGAATCTACATCCAATCACGGAACACGATTCCTAACTAACATAACAATGTTGTTAGTGTAACTGGTTACTCTTAGGCATTGAGGGTTATTCCTCACTATGCCTTGTTTACTTATTCAATACCTCACCCGCTCTCTCGGGTTACTTATTCGTATACACACCCATTCTCTTGGGCTACTCATTCTTATACTTACCCATTCTCTCGGGTTACTCATACATATACTCACCCCTTTCTCTCGGGTTATTTATACTCGTTATCTCACCCACACTCTTGGGTTATTCATACTCAAGCTCTTGTAGATTCTCGAGACACTACAGGTCTCCTACGTCACGCTTGTTACTCTATTACATACTTAAGCCAAAATCATGGCTCTCTAGCATAGTCTTACTTCCCCGGTTTCGACCCTACTCTGGGTCTAGCATGGTGGGAAGGTTCAACTAGCTCACGGAACTCTCTCTTAGTTCCTATCTCTTTTACTTAGGTCCGACTACTCTCGGACTACTCTCGTTCCCGTACACTCCTCTCTCGGAGTTATAATATATCATGTATATTAGTCTAGAAGCATCATTCTCGATGTTTCTAATGACTTGGGAACTTTACTTAAATTCGGGTAATCTTAGGTTTAAGGGTTACCCTCACAATCATATGCTTATACATTCGGATATTTTCTTATACCGGGTAAAATCCTCATATAAGAGGTCGACCGTATCTCAAGGGGTCACATAGTCCCTTAGGTCTCTTTTACCTTTCTTATAGTTTACATTATTGGACTAACTTCAATCCTCTCGATGGAGGTCATTTATCTCTCCACTCATATTTATTTCGTGGATTGTTTCAATAAGGTTCTCTAACCGTTATCGGGTATATACTCAACCCGTACATCTCCTCGCATTTTAGGGAGTTCATATGTTTGTGTTATCGTTATACTTTAATCGATAGCTTGTGTGTGTTTGCATAATACCATTGGTTATGTGACTACCCGTTCAACGGGTTTCTAGTCAATCAGTACTCACTAAGAGTCGGTCTGTGCACTAAGTTAGACCACACCGGCATACAAGTATGTTAGCTCATTCAACATACAACAATGCATGCATAATCAAACAAGGGATTATTTTCATGCTTTAATCTTGATTAAGCCGGCACACAAACACACAAATCAGAGTAACTCGGTTAGCATACGGGGCATGAGAAAATCATACCTTTCACCGGGGTTTTTACTTTACCGTGGCATCTCACCATGCTCGGGTCACGCACGACTCTCTGATAATGTTTCAAACATTATTGTTAACACTAAACTCATACGGTACATAATAAAATGCTATTCCCGTATTTACCCCGTTATCCCATTAACTCGGTTTTACTCTTGTCAATTTGAGTTCTCACTTCTCAATCACTTCAAACACTTTCTCACACTTCCTAGGGCCTTTACATGTCACCAAACAAGGCCTTAACATCTTATACGTCATCAACATTCAAACCCCCACATTTACAACCTTTACAACACACCTAACTGGTCTTAAACAACCTCACACCATCTTTACTAGGTAATTACCATTTTTAGGCATCATTTCCCAACTTAAAACAAACATTTTTGGTCCATATAGTGGCCTGTCCGAACTTGTGTCCGAACTTCCAAGTTCGGACGCAAGCCGTGACTTTAGACAGAAAACAGACACACGTCCGAACTTGTGTCCGGACTTCGGAAGTTCGGACGTGAGTCGAGAGAAATTCATTGCAGAGGACCATGTGTCCGAACATGTGTCCGGACTTCCCAAGTTCGGACACAGTTCGAGGATAATTCTACGGGAGAAATAGGTACGTCCGAACTTGTGTCCGGACTTCCCAAGTTCGGACACAGTTCGAGAATGAAAAATTTCCTAACCAACAGAGCCTGTCCGAACTTCCAAGTTCGGACGGAAGTTCGGACAAGGCAAAATCCTCACTTTCCAAGCCTTTAAACACTTAGCCAAATTTCTCCAAAACTTCCAACATAATGCACACCTCTTACCAAGTTCCATGACTCACTCTTAAGGCCTTAAATCTATTTTATTTTTCTACAACTCTTCAAGCATTTAAACCACCTCTTTTGCTACGATTTAGCACAAATCTCTCACCTTTACACAAGTATTCCCATGGTGATTTTCTAAGCCAATTAAATCTCCTCCAACACCTAGTTTCTCTAGGTCTTCCTCTACTCAAAACATCACTTAAACCACTTAGGTTTCCACATAAATTTTGCCATAACTTGGCTACTCTCCAACATTGCCCAAAACTCATACCACCATTTAAATCATCCTAAAACTAGCCAAACCACAAGGGTTCTATCAGCACTCAACATTTTCCTCATTGATCAAGCAAAACTCATTAAGTACCATAAAACATAATACATCATATACATAGCTCCCAAAACAAGCTTTAACTCAAAAAGGCTTTCTCACTTGCATTATTTCTAAGCAAGCACCTTATCACCACAACTCAAGTGGGGTTCATTCATTTTATTAACCCTTCCCAAATCCTAATACATATAGGATACCACTAAGATAGGTTTCTTACCTTAAATTTTCTTAAGTTTCCTTTTATTCTCTTCTCCTCTTCTCCCCTCTTCTTCCTTCAAAATCGGCCAAGGCAATTCATTTGCCCATTCCTCTAGCCACACACCATTGGACATGAGGAGTACTAGTTAGCTCTTTTAGTTGTGGCAACCACTCATGAATTCAAAGAAAGACTTAAGGCATAGAATTGGACATTACCTTAAGAAACCCTAGAGTTGGTTTGCCCACAAATCAAAGGAGGAGCTCCAACCCACCATTGGAGACTTGGAGAGTAGCTCAAAACAAAGAGAAGCAAGGCATTAACACATGCCAAAATCGGCCAACAAAGGAGATGAAGAAAAATGCCATTTTCTTTGGATATTTTTACCTCGGATGGAAGAGGAAGCTTCAAGCTTCTAAATGGTGTGCTTTTCTCTTCAAATGGTCAACACCCATCAAAATGAAATTCATCCTTTTCAAATTTTGAAAAGAGGGAAGTGTGGAGCTTGATGAGAGGAACACAAATATGTGTTTTGTTTTTGATTTGGAGCATTTATGTGGCTTAAGGAAGCAAGGGAAGAGGAGCAGCCATGGAAGCTCTTTGGTGCAGCTCAAATCGCCAGAGGAAGGGAGGAGAAGGCAGCTCACGATGGAAGAAAGGAAAAGAGTAGGAGAGAGAAGGAAGGAAAGTAAGTTATTTACTTTTCCACTTTCTAACTATTTGCTTTATGACTCACCACTTAATTAGCTAGAATATAGTGTGAGAGAGAGCTAATTCATGCTCTAAAAATCGGCCCACTTAATTAATATAGGCTGAGAGCGTTTTCGATTTTTACAGAAAACGCTCGTTAATTTACCCGGTTTGGCACTATTCACTTACCGGGTCCGTTTTTCGGATTTTTCTCGTTTCTTTATTTTTAATGGTTATTAAGCTTCCATTAATTCTTAATTATAGTTATTTAATCAACTATAATTTTTTTACGGGTCCATTTGACCACTTAAAGTCACGTTTTCGGGTTTTCTCGAAAAACGTGCTTTAAAACTCCGTTAGCGTTTTAATCCATTATTTGGATCCGTTCTCTTCGGGAATCATTCCCGTACACTTATTAGGCCTAACTAAGCCTTAGGAATCCATCTCGGACCCTCTCGAGATCATATATCTCTTATACTCATTTAACGCGCATTTTAGCGTTTTTCGCTTTTCAAGCGTTTTCTTTTCTTTTGGTTTTATTCTTTTGCCAATACTCTTTAGGCACCATTAGGCCCTTAATAATTTATTAGAGTAATTTAATCACCATTTTTAGATCCGGGTATTAAAATCTACCCCCCTTAGGAACTTTGTCCTCAAAGTTGGTGAATCTAGATGGTTACTCTCATGGCGTACTATACCAAGGTTATAGTACATGTATAACCCTACTGACTCCACAAGTTAGTCTCATTCATACTACACATACCACACACATATCACGCATGTATAGCAATCAAAAATACTCTTTTTACTCTCTCCATGGAATCGGTCCGAAGACAAGAAGGCACTACAGTCTCGAATCCATATTGAGTATATACTATGATCCCTCAGGTACGGTCACGTTGAACACTTACTCTTTCTGGTTCACGGCCGTTTCATGACAAATGGGCACTTACTCTCTCTGGCCCACGGTCCCTTCGGTTCTGATCAAAACGTTACACATAATATATCCTCAGGCACTCTGGTTGACTCACTCAACACAGGAACATCTCAGGGTACTCTCCCCGTCCCGCTGCCTTTGGAAAAAATCACACACTGACACCGCCCCAACCGGTCACTTAGGACCGCCGCACGTACGGTGCAATGGTTTCAAAACTAATACACGCCCACCGTTCTACCGGTCATCAAGACTTAAGGCTCAGCCATCGGCGGGTGATAGCGGTTTCAAAACCAGTTTTCGTTTCCATCTTCATACTTGAAGAAAATTCTTTTTTTTTTTCAAAATCTGTTTGAAAATTCTTTTTTAAACTTCACACAACTCCAAGTCAATTTGTGGTAGCTGTATTTTTCTTAGCGTGATTACTTGTGACCACTTATAGGGAGCTTCAAGAATCATCCAACCCTGATGTGATCAGCATCAGTGTTGAACTATCCTTCCACCCCAATTTGTGTTCGGTTTCCCTTGATCGCTAGCAGATCAAGTTCCACCTCCCATGTCAATTTCAAACAATCAGATAGTCAAACATTTTCGTTTTTCTATCTTTTTCTCTTTCTAGTCATATTCATAAAACAATCTGTTTCAATTTGTCTTTATCATGGAACTTAAGTCATCCATTATTCTTTATTTGTTTCACTTACCTTGCCTAGGCATTCCATACTTGAGGCCTCATTAGTCAAATTATTCCTCAACTTAAAACATACAACATACAACTCCAAAGGATGGGACTCACTCCATCAATCATTCTCAAATAAAATCACCTAGGGAACTCACTCCCTCTTAGGTTACACATCGGTTTCATGCCGATTCATACTCATCATAACTCATGTCTAATCTCACTAGACATATACTATAGGGATTCTCATTCCCTAGGAGTCTCTCTACTCCTCTTTTCGTAAATATTACATACACATTACTCGCATCTCTCATGCATAATACTCATACTTACACAATGAATGGGCACATATGTTTATGTAACATAAGTTCCAATCATCAAAACAATTTCTTTTTGTGCTATGCATAGTAGTTTACGCACCAATACGTAAAACATACTCTAAGCGGTTTCTCGCCCTACCCCCCTTAAAAGGGGTTACGCCTGCGTAACCAACCATATGTTATCACTGAACATTGGTTCATTAATTCGAGTATTATGAAGTGTTTTAACTTCAGTACGGTTAATTAACTCATAACCGGGTTCGGTTTTAGCCTCTAAGGCTTTAAGGGGTTTATGACATAGGTATACTTAACCCTGAATCACGGTCCCCAAGCTTCTGCTGCGTGACCTAATAACTAGAGCTTAATTCGCTCTTTGGTATTCTCCATGTTTTTCAATCGTCGCTTGGTATCTCTTACCGTATACGAATTCGATGAATTTTAGATTGTCTCACCAGTTCTCTGTCGTATAACACTGTATACCTTGTGATTATTCACTTATTTTTTCCGACTTGTTGTCGGTTGAGGTCAAGCTACTACTTAGCATGTAGTGCTTCCTCGTTTAATAGTGGCTCATGGATTATGTTTGTTTCTTGGTCCTGTACCAGAGTTCTTCATTCATATTACTCTGCATTTTTCCACATATCGATCCTGGGCCCTGTGGGTTACTGCCCACGTTCTTTGTGCATCTTTGGCCAATGGCCGCACGGTTATCTCTCTAGATTCTCACTCAACAGGCTTCGTTGACATTTCTCAATTCCTGGCTCTCCCACTCGATCATCACCGCACAAGTGCAATACCAAAACACTCAGTCATACAGAGTGCAGAAGCGTAAACCCTTGACAGTAAATCTCTCATGGGATAGGAATGATTATGTCTCCTTACCACGTTTTCTCATCAATTTCATATCATGAACTGGCTATACTCTTACAATGGTTGCTTGATGCGTACCATGTTCTACTCATTAACAACATTCGCTTATAAGGCATCCGCTACTACTTTAGTTTCCGCTCAAATACTCCCGCCATTCATACTATGGCTAAATCTCCCTGCGCTTCTTGCGCACTGCTCACTCTGCAGTTCATACTGTGCACATACAGTGTTCACTACTCGTCCGATTACTCTATCGGTTTCCTTTTTACTGCTATCAAGGTTCTTCTTTACACACTACTATAGTTCATATGCTCCTTGGCAATATACACATGCTCAAGTTTTACTACACCGCTCTAGCGGTTTCACATTTCACACCTAGATGGTAGCCTTTCTCTGGAGGATTCACGCAAATGCCGCTCCATAGGCCCCATAATCACAAGTGGTATTCCCACTCTAAGGTAGTGGTTCATTCACCACTGTTCTTCTTATGCCTTTATGCATATGTTTTACAATGTTTGGATCTACGTATTGTAGTTGGTTTTATCGGCTTACAAGCCACCTTGCCTCGCCATGCTCCATGCGGGCTGTTTATTCGGGTTTCATCTTCTCCGTATACCATTAAGTGGTTTGGAGGTATTACTGGGTTTTTGATATGGTAGTTTCATCACGCTTCCGTTCATGGAAGGCCCTTTAAGTATCTTGATATTTGTTGATGCCCTCTGGCAATCTAGGGTATCCCGTGTACCGTGGGATCCCTTCGGGTTCTACCCGAGTGTTTGCTTAAACACTTGTGTTCTCAACACGATATTTCGTTCAACTACTGTTGACTCCGGCACCCTTCTCGGATTGCTCCTGGGTGTTACTGAGTAACGCCATTACATCTGGCTTTTACTCATGGTTATGTTCAGTTGTGACTTCGCCTTGCGGCTATGTCCTTGACCCTCCCGTTTAGGGTTGTAATGTCTCCCATTATTGGGCAGATCCTTGGTACCTTCTAACACCTTCTGGGTCAGGTCATTATTCCCTTCAGTGAGGTATAAAGTGGGAATTCTATCCCGTTTATCGTACATTAATAAGTTCATTTAGGCATTCGCCGTATTATTTACACTGGTATTCACCCAGTTATTAGGTATTTCCTGTGACATTTCCAATGTCTGTACTTAATACTCTGTGCTTCTCGCACTTTTTAACGCCTTATCCTTAGGTCCGTGACCTTACTGGATTCTAGACTCCCTTAACTCGGTAAGCTTCCTTGTGTTCTTCGATCATTCGAGGTGTCTGCTGTCTTAGTTTGGATTGGCTCTTTCGTCCGTAGTATGGAGTGGGCTACTTCCCGTGTACCGTACTCTACTAGTGTACATACATGGAGTATCTTATTGATACGTTACCACTTACCCAACTAACTCATAATTGGTCTGTCAGGCCCGCAAGCCCTTGGAGTGCGGTTGTTCCATGTCTCGTTTGTGTACACTTGTAGTGTCGGTCACGCCTAAGTGAAGTATTCTGTTGCCAACTCCTCTTATAAGGTCCTATAATAACTTATCGTGGTTCACTGGTTTGGTTTTAAAACTTTGGGGGGGTTTTTTGGAAATTTTCATGTTTTGAAGAAAAGTTTGAGTCTTGAAAGTAAACTCTTTGCGGCATTTCAATGCCGGTTGCTTCTTAGTCAGCCTCTAGTTGCTGACCGGTATATTCTTTGTACAGTGGTCAGGCCTTTAGGCCTTTCCAAGGTTTCGTTTCAGAATTCATTAGGGTTTGTAGTGCTATATTGGCTTCTCTTGCCGTCTTGGTACTTACCAAGTACTGGTCGCTTGTCAAAGCTTCTTATTGGTCCCGCTATTACTGCACTTGCCGTGGCAAGTGCGCGTACTGGCGGTTTTTTTAGTTAACTCATACCGGTCACGGTATTGTTCACATTGTATCTGGTAGCCTAGTCGGCTCTTACTTGATCCTGTAGTTGGATAACTGCTCCTTGGAGCTGATTCTCATTCCTCTTGACATGACTGTCATTCATTTAGGTGCTCCTCCACTCTCGGAGTTCCTTAATTACTTTAATTCTTTGTTCTACCTCGTTGCTCGTTCCCACATCTTTACTGCGGTTACCGAGGTTAAAGTCATTTAGGCACTACTTCTGTAGTCCCATTCGGGTATATCCCGTAGTTATGCTCGTAGCTGTCTAAGCTATATCAGTTAAGTATTGCAATCTCTTTGGGTGTGGCAGGGTGGGTGCCTCTACCCTTGACTAGATTCTTAGTCAGTTAGTGTACCGTTGATGGTATTACTTAGCTATGGCGGTCCGTAGACAAGTGTCTCGGTTTTTGTTATTATCATTGCTTCTCATTAATCCGCCTTCTTGCACGGTTAGTGCTTTCTTCTTGCTACAGCTCGGCTAGCTAGGTTCTCGCGACTGCTAAGCATGTCGCCCCAAGTTGCCACCGATTTCGGTCTCCTTGGATTAGGATTTCTCGGTCTCTCGCCATTATGTGCGGTTATTGTCATTCCAGCGGGATCCGTCTCCGGGCTTTCCGGTTCTCGGGACTTACCGCATGACAGGTTCTGGTTCATATTGAGATATTTATTAACTGCCAGATTGGGCTTCCCCGTCTCTCTGGCGTTCTTTCCCGAGCTTTTAATGCGGGGGGTTGTGGAGGGCGGGTCTGGTATTGTAGGTATCCAGATCATACTGGAAGTTCCTAACTAGCGCATCTCTCACGCTACCACACAACCCATAGCCCTAAGTCTCTAATTCCTAACTCGGTATTTCCTAAGCTCGGTATTTCCAGTCATCAGAGCGATACTTCGCTCTGATACCATTTTTGTAACACCCCAACCGTTAAGCTCATCATTACCTCATAATCCGTTACTAATTACACATGCTCACGCAGCGGAACTCTAAATACAACGAGGGGTGAAACAACGCCGTTAGCCACCCATGTGGCTAACCAGGCTAATCTTACATACCGTAACGGTCTGATGAACTGGAACAACCGAGTACTTCATACAAATTCAATACTCTGTTCATACCTCTACTATACCGAGTCTACAATATACGGATGCCGAAAACATACTCGGACTTACACCTCATTCAAACGCATAAGTAATTATCTAACTACCCATGCTCACTGCAGTCCCCGTCCTACTCTCTCGAACGGTGGTCAGCTTCAAGTACCTGCACACTAAAAACGTTCCCCCTAGGGGGTCAGCTTACGCTGCGCATGAAATTCGCATATACCGCGTGCTAACCGCGGTACCGACTACTTTGGGTCGGATAAACATGGAGTTCATTTTAATCAACAACATGCATCATGACAATACAATATATATGTATATCACACAAGGAATCTACATCCAATCACGGAACACGATTCCTAACTAACATAACAATGTTGTTAGTGATAACTGGTTACTCTTAGGCATTGAGGGTTATTCCTCACTATGCCTTGTTTACTTATTCAATACCTCACCCGCTCTCTCGGGTTACTTATTCGTATACACACCCATTCTCTTGGGCTACTCATTCTTATACTTACCCATTCTCTCGGGTTACTCATACATATACTCACCCCTTTCTCTCGGGTTATTTATACTCGTTATCTCACCCACACTCTTGGGTTATTCATACTCAAGCTCTTGTAGATTCTCGAGACACTACAGGTCTCCTACGTCACGCTTGTTACTCTTACATACTTAAGCCAAAAATCGTGGCTCTCTAGCATAGTCTTACTTCCCCGGTTTCGACCCTACTCTGGGTCTAGCATGGTGGGAAGGTTCAACTAGCTCACGGAACTCTCTCTTAGTTCCTATCTCTTTTACTTAGGTCCGACTACTCTCGGACTACTCTCGTTCCCGTACACTCCTCTCTCGGAGTTATAATGATATCATGTATATTAGTTTAGAAGCATCATTCTCGATGTTTCTGATGACTTGGGAACTTTACTTAAATTCGGGTAATCTTAGGTTTAAGGGTTACCCTCACAATCATATGCTTATACATTCGGATATTTTCTTATACCGGGTAAAATCCTCATATAAGAGGTCGACCGTATCAAGGGGTCACATAGTCCCTTAGGTCTCTTTTACCTTTCTTATATGTTTACATTATTGGACTAACTTCAATCCTCTCGATGGAGGTCATTTATCTCTCCACTCATATTTATTTCGTGGATTGTTTCAATAAGGTTCTCTAACCGTTATCGGGTATATACTCAACCCGTACATCTCCTCGCATTTTAGGGAGTTCATATGTTTGTGTTATCGTTATACTTTAATCGATAGCTTGTGTGTGTTTGCATAATACCATTGGTTATGTGACTACCCGTTCAACGGGTTTCTAGTCAATCAGTACTCACTAAGAGTCGGTCTGTGCACTAAGTTGGACCACACCGGCATACAAGTATGTTAGCTCATTCAACATACAACAATGCATGCATAATCAAACAAGGGATTATTTTCATGCTTTAATCTTGATTAAGTCGGCACACAAACACACAAATCAGAGTAACTCGGTTAGCATACGGGGCATGAGAAAATCATACCTTTCACCGGGGTTTTTACTTTACCGTGGCATCTCACCATGCTCGGGTCACGCACGACTCTCTGATAATGTTTCAAACATTATTGTTAACACTAAACTCATACGGTACATAATAAAATGCTATTCCCGTATTTACCCCGTTATCCCATTAACTCGGTTTTACTCTTGTCAATTTGAGTTCTCACTTCTCAATCACTTCAAACACTTTCTCACACTTCCTCGGGCCTTTACATGTCACCAAACAAGGCCTTAACATCTTATACATCATTCAACATTCAAACCCCCACATTTACAACCTTTACAACACACCTAACTGGTCTTAAACAACCTCACACCATCTTTACTAGGTAATTACCATTTTTAGGCATCATTTCCCAACTTAAAACAACATTTTTTTGGTCCGTATAGTGGCCTGTCCGAACTTGTGTCCGAACTTCCAAGTTCGGACGCAAGCCGTGACTTTAGACAGAAAACAGACACACGTCCGAACTTGTGTCCGGACTTCGGAAGTTCGGACGTGAGTCGAGAGAAATTCATTGCAGAGGTCCATGTGTCCGAACATGTGTCCGGACTTCCCAAGTTCGGACACAGTTCGAGGATAATTCTACGGAGAAATAAGTACGTCCGAACTTGTGTCCGGACTTCCCAAGTTCGGACACAGTTCGAGGGTGAAAAATTTCCTATCCTACAGAGCCTGTCCGAACTTCCAAGTTCGGACGGAAGTTCGGACAAGGCAAAATCCTCACTTTTCAAGCCTTTAAACACTTAGCCAAATTTCTCCAAAACTTCCAACATAATGCACACCTCTTACCAAGTTCCATGAATCACTCTTAAGGCCTTAAATCTATTTTATTTTTCTACAACTCTTCAAGCATTTAAACCACCTCTTTTGCTACAGATTTGCACAAATCTCTCACCTTAACACAAGTATTCCCATGGTGATTTTCTAAGCCAATTAAATCTCCTCCAACACCTAGTTTCTCTAGGTTTCCTCTACTCAAAACATCACTTAAACCACTTAGGTTTCCACATAAATTTTGTCATAACTTGGCTACTTCTCCAACATTGCCCAAAACTCATACCACCATTTAAATCATCCTAAAACTAGCCAAACCACAAGGGTTCTATCAGCACTCAACATTTTCCTCATTAATCAAGCAAAACTCATTAAGTACCATAAAACATAATACATCATATACATAGCTCCCAAACAAGCTTTAACTCAAAAAGGCTTTCTCACTTGCATTATTTCTAAGCAAGCACCTTATCACCACAACTCAAGTGGGGTTCATTCATTTTATTAACCCTTCCCAAATCCTAATACATATAGGATACCACTAAGATAGGTTTCTTACCTTAAATTTTCTTAAGTTTCCTTTTATTTCTCTCTCCTCTTCTCCCCTCTCTTCCTTCAAATCGGCCAAGGCAATTCATTTGCCCATTCCTCTAGCCACACACCATTGGACATGAGGAGTACTAGTTAGCTCTTTTTTGTGGCAACCACTCATGAATTCAAAGAAAGACTTAAGGCATAGAATTGGACATTACCTTAAGAAACCCTAGAGTTGGTTTGCCCACAAATCAAAGGAGGAGCTCCAACCCACCATTGGAGACTTGGAGAGTAGCTCAAAACAAAGAGAAGCAAGGCATTAACACATGCCAACAAAAGGAGATGAAGAAAAATGCCATTTTCTTTGGATATTTTTACCTCGGATGGAAGAGGAAGCTTCAAGCTTCTAAATGGTGTGCTTTTCTCTTCAAATGGTCAACACCCATCAAAATGAAATTCATCCTTTTCAAATTTTGAAAAGAGGGAAGTGTGGAGCTTGATGAGAGGAACACAAATATGTGTTTTGTTTTTGATTTGGAGCATTTATGTGGCTTAAGGAAGCAAGGGAAGAGGAGCAGCCATGGAAGCTCTTTGGTGCAGCTCAAATCGCCAGAGGAAGGGAGGAGAAGGCAGCTCACGATGGAAGAAAGGAAAAGAGTAGGAGAGAGAAGGAAGGAAAGTAAGTTATTTACTTTTCCACTTCTAACTATTTGCTTTATGACTCACCACTTAATTAGCTAGAATAGTGTGAGAGAGAGCTAATTCATGCTCTAAAAATCGGCCCACTTAATTAATATAGGCTGAGAGCGTTTTCGATTTTTACAGAAAACGCTCGTTAATTTACCCGGTTTGGCACTATTCACTTACCGGGTCCGTTTTTCGGATTTTTCTCGTTTCTTTATTTTTAATGGTTATTAAGCTTCCATTAATTCTTAATTATAGTTATTTAATCAACTATAATTTTTTTACGGGTCCATTTGACCACTTAAAGTCACGTTTTCGGGTTATCTCGAAAAACGTGCTTTAAAACTCCGTTAGCGTTTTAATCCATTATTTGGATCCGTTCTCTTCGGGAATCATTCCCGTACACTTATTAGGCCTAACTAAGCCTTAGGAATCCATCTCGGACCCTCTCGAGATCATATATCTCTTATACTCATTTAACGCGCATTTTAGCGTTTTTCGCTTTTCAAGCGTTTTCTCTTTTCTTTTGGTTTTATTCTTTTGCCAATACTCTTTAGGCACCATTAGGCCCTTAATAATTTTATTAGAGTAATTTAATCACCATTTTTAGATCCGGGGTATTAAAATCTACCCCCCTTAGGAACTTTGTCCTCAAAGTTGGTGAATCTAGATGGTTACTCTCATGGCGTACTATACCAAGGTTATAGTACATGTATAACCCTACTGACTCCACAAGTTAGTCTCATTTCATACTACACATACCACACACATATCACAGCATGTATAGCAATCAAAAATACTCTTTTTACTCTCTCCATGGAATCGGTCCGAAGACAAGAAGGCACTACAGTCCTCGAATCCATATTGAGTAATATACTACTGATCCCTCAGGTACCGGTCACGTTGAACACTTACTCTTTCTGGTTCACGGCCGTTTCATGACAAATGGGCACTTACTCTCTCTGGCCCACGGTCCCTTCGGTTCTGATCAAAACGTTACACATATATATCCTCAGGCACTCTGGTTGACTCACTCAACACAGGAACATCTCAGGGTACTCTCCCCGTCCCGCTGCCTTTGGAAAAATCACACACTGACACCGCCCCAACCGGTCACTTAGGACCGCCGCACGTACGGTGCAATGGTTTCAAAACTAATACACGCCCACCGTTCTACCGGTCATCAAGACTTAAGGCTCAGCCATCGGCGGGTGATAGCGGTTTCAAAACCAGTTTTCGTTTCCATCTTCATACTTGAAGAAAATTCTTTTTTTTTTTCAAAATCTGTTTGAAAATTCTTTTTTAAAACTTCACACAACTCCAAGTCAAATTTGTGGTAGCTGTATCTTTTCTTAGCGTGATTACTTGTGACCACTTATAGGGAGCTTCAAGAATCATCCAACCCTGATGTGATCAGCATCAGTGTTGAACTATCCTTCCACCCCAATTTGTGTTCGGTTTCCCTTGATCGCTAGCAGATCAAGTTCCACCTCCCACGTCAATTTCAAACAATCAGATAGTCAAACATTTTCGTTTTTCTATCTTTTTCTCTTTCTAGTCATATTCATAAAACAATCTGTTTCAATTTGTCTTTATCATGGAACTTAAGTCATCCATTATTCTTTATTTGTTTCACTTACCTTGCCTAGGCATTCCATACTTGAGGCCTCATTAGTCAAATTATTCCTCAACTTAAAACATACAACATACAACTCCAAAGGATGGACTCACTCCATCAATCATTCTCAAATAAAATCACCTAGGGAACTCACTCCCTCTTAGGTTACACATCGGTTTCATGCCGATTCATACTCATCATAACTCATGTCTAATCTCACTAGACATATACTATAGGGATTCTCATTCCCTAGGAGTCTCTCTACTCCTCTTTTCGTAAATATTACATACACATTACTCGCATCTCTCATGCATAATACTCATACTTACCATGAATGGGCACATATGTTTATGTAACATAAGTTCCAATCATCAAAACAATTTCTTTTTGTGCTATGCACATAGTAGTTTACGCACCAATACGTAAAACATACTCTAAGCGGTTTCTCGCCCTACCCCCCTTAAAAGGGGTTACGCCCGCGTAACCAACCATATGTTATCACTGAACATTGGTTCATTAATTCGAGTATTATGAAGTGTTTTAACTTCAGTACGGTTAATTAACTCATAACCGGGTTCGGTTTTAGCCTCTAAGGCTTTAAGGGGTTTATGACATAGGTATACTTAACCCTGAATCACGGTCCCAAGCTTCTGCTGCGTGACCTAATAACTAGAGCTTAATTCGCTCTTTGGTATTCTCCATGTTTTCAATCGTCGCTTGGTATCTCTTACCGTATGCGAATTCGATGAATTTTAGATTGTCTCACCAGTTCTCTGTCGTATAACACTGTATACCTTGTGATTATTCACTTATTTTTTCCGACTTGTTGTCGGTTGAGGTCAAGCTACTACTTAGCATGTAGTGCTTCCTCGTTTAATAGTGGCTCATGGATTATGTTTGTTTCTTGGTCCTGTACCAGAGTTCTTCATTCATATACTCTGCATTTTTCCACATATCGATCCTGGGCCCTGTGGGTTACTGCCCACGTTCTTTGTGCATCTTTGGCCAATGGCCGCACGGTTATCTCTCTAGATTCTCACTCAACAGGCTTCGTTGACATTTCTCAATTCCTGGCTCTCCCACTCGATCATCACCGCACAAGTGCAATACCAAAACACTCAGTCATACAGAGTGCAGAAGCGTAAACCCTTGACAGTAAATCTCTCATGGGATAGGAATGATTATGTCTCCTTACCACGTTTTCTCATCAATTTCATATCATGAACTGGCTATACTCTTACAATGGTTGCTTGATGCGTACCATGTTCTACTCATTAACAACATTCGCTTATAAGGCATCCGCTACTACTTTAGTTTCCGCTCAAATACTCCCCCATTTATACTATGGCTAAATCTCCCTGCGCTTCTTGCGCACTGCTCACTCTGCAGTTCATACTGTGCACATACAGTGTTCACTACTCGTCCGATTACTCTATCGGTTTCCTTTTACTGCTATCAAGGTTCTTCTTTACACACTATAGTTCATATGCTCCTTGGCAATATACACATGCTCAAGTTTTACTACACCGCTCTAGCGGTTTCACATTTCACACCTAGATGGTAGCCTTTCTCTGGAGGATTCACGCAAATGCCGCTCCATAGGCCCCATAATCACAAGTGGTATTCCCACTCTAAGGTAGTGGTTCATTCACCACTGTTCTTCTTATGCCTTTATGCATATGTTTTACAATGTTTGGATCTACGTATTGTAGTTGGTTTTATCGGCTTACAAGCCACCTTGCCTCGCCATGCTCCATGCGGGCTGTTTATTCGGGTTTCATCTTCTCCGTATACCATTAAGTGGTTTGGAGGTATTACTGGGTTTTGATATGGTAGTTTCATCACGCTTCCGTTCATGGAAGGCCCTTTAAGTATCTTGATATTTGTTGATGCCCTCTGGCAATCTAGGGTATCCCGTGTACCGTGGGATCCCTTCGGGTTCTACCCGAGTGTTTGCTTAAACACTTGTGTTCTCAACACGATATTTCGTTCAACTACTGTTGACTCCGGCACCCTTCTCGGATTGCTCCTGGGTGTTACTGAGTAACGCCATTACATCTGGCTTTTACTCATGGTTATGTTCAGTTGTGACTTCGCCTTGCGGCTATGTCCTTGACCCTCCCGTTTAGGGTTGTAATGTCTCCCATTATTGGGCAGATCCTTGGTACCTTCTAACACCTTCTGGGTCAGGTCATTATTCCCTTCAGTGAGGTATAAAGTGGGAATTCTATCCCGTTTATCGTACATTAATAAGTTCATTTAGGCATTCGCCGTATTATTTACACTGGTATTCACCCAGTTATTAGGTATTTCCTGTGACATTCCAATGTCTGTACTTAATACTCTGTGCTTCTCGCACTTTTAACGCCTTATCCTTAGGTCCGTGACCTTACTGGATTCTAGACTCCCTTAACTCGGTAAGCTTCCTTGTGTTCTTCGATCATTCGAGGTGTCTGCTGTCTTAGTTTGGATTGGCTCTTTCGTCCGTAGTATGGAGTGGGCTACTTCCCGTGTACCGTACTCTACTAGTGTACATACATGGAGTATCTTATTGATACGTTACCACTTACCCAACTAACTCATAATTGGTCTGTCAGGCCCGCAAGCTCCCTTGGAGTGCGGTTGTTCCATGTCTCGTTTGTGTACACTTGTAGTGTCGGTCACGCCTAAGTGAAGTATTCTGTTGCCAACTCCTCTTATAAGGTCCTATAATAACTTACGTGGTTCACTGGTTTGGTTTTAAAATTTGGGGGGGTTTTTTGGAAATTTTCATGTTTTGAAGAAAAGTTTGAGTCTTGAAAGTAAACTCTTTGCGGCATTTCAATGCCGGTTGCTTCTTACCGGGTCTAGCCTCTTGCTGACCGGTATATTCTTTGTACAGTGGTCAGGCCTTTAGGCCTTTCCAAGGTTTCGTTTCAGAATTCATTAGGGTTTGTAGTGCTATATTGGCTTCTCTTGCCGTCTTGGTACTTACCAAGTACTGGTCGCTTGTCAAAGCTCTTCTTATTGGTCCCGCTATTACTGCACTTGCCGTGGCAAGTGCGCGGTACTGGCGGTTTTTAGATTAACTCATACCGGTCACGGTATTGTTCACATTGTATCTGGTAGCCTAGTCGGCTCTTACTTGATCCTGTAGTTGGATAACTGCTCCTTGGAGCTGATTCTCATTCCTCTTGACATGACTGTCATTCATTTAGGTGCTCCTCCACTCTCGGAGTTCCTTAATTACTTTAATTCTTTGTTCTACCTCGTTGCTCGTTCCCACATCTTTACTGCGGTTACCGAGGTTAAAGTCATTTAGGCACTACTTCTTTAGTCCCATTCGGGTATATCCCGTAGTTATGCTCGTAGCTGTCTAAGCTATATCAGTTAAGTATTGCAATCTCTTTGGGTGTGGCAGGGTGGGTGCCTCTACCCTTGACTAGATTCTTAGTCAGTTAGTGTACCGTTGATGGTATTACTTAGCTATGGCGGTCCGTAGACAAGTGTCTCGGTTTTTGTTATTATCATTGCTTCTCATTAATCCGCCTTCTTGCACGGTTAGTGCATTCTTCTTGCTACAGCTCGGCTAGCTAGGTTCTCGCGACTGCTAAGCATGTCGCCCCAAGTTGCCACCGATTTCGGTCTCCTTGGATTAGGATTTCTCGGTCTCTCGCCATTATGTGCGGTTATTGTCATTCCAGCGGGATCCGTCTCCGGGCTTTCCGGTTCTCGGGACTTACCGCATGACAGGTTCTGGTTCATATTGAGATATTTATTAACTGCCAGATTGGGCTTCCCCGTCTCTCTGGCGTTCTTTCCCGAGCTTTTAATGCGGGGGGTTGTGGAGGGCGGGTCTGGTATTGTAGGTATCCAGATCATACTGGAAGTTCCTAACTAGCGCATCTCTCACGCTACCACACAACCCATAGCCCTAAGTCTCTAATTCCTAACTCGGTATTTCCTAAGCTCGGTATTTCCAGTCATCAGAGCGATACTTCGCTCTGATACCATTTTTGTAACACCCCAACTGTTAAGCTCATCATTACCTCATAATCCGTTACTAATTACACATGCTCACGCAGCGGAACTCTAAATACAACGAGGGGTGAAACAACGCCGTTAGCCACCCATGTGGCTAACCAGGCTAATCTTACATACCGTAACGGTCTGATGAACTGGAACAACCGAGTACTTCATACAAATTCAATACTCTGTTCATACCTCTACTATACCGAGTCTACAATATACGGATGCCGATAACATACTCGGACTTACACCTCATTCAAACCATAAGTAATTATAATCTAACTACCCATGCTCACTGCAGTCCCCGTTCCTACTCTCTCGAACGGTGTCGCTTCAAGTACCTGCACACTAAAAACGTTCCCCCTAGGGGGTCAGCTTACGCTGCGCATGAAATTCGCATATACCGCGTGCTAACCGCGGTACACCGACTACTTTGGGTCGGATAAACATGGAGTTCATTTTAATCAACAACATGCATCATGACAATACAATATATATGTATATCACACAAGGAATCTACATCCAATCACGGAACACGATTCCTAACTAACATAACAATGTTGTTAGTGATAACTGGTTACTCTTAGGCATTGAGGGTTATTCCTCACTATGCCTTGTTTACTTATTCAATACCTCACCCGCTCTCTCGGGTTACTTATTCGTATACACACCCATTCTCTTGGGCTACTCATTCTTATACTTACCCATTCTTGCAAACGATTTTATTTGATATATTAAAAGCAAGAAATTAATCCTAGATCAACAACAAATCAATAGATCGTCGGGTTGCAAAAATCCCGGTCCAGTAGTATAGCAATTTAGAAGCGACCAGGGTCAATCCACGGGACTTGATAAAGTAAGTCTAGCCTAAGACAATGGGTAATTCAAAAGGGGTTGTTTTTGTTTTGGGATTTAAATAAGAATGAGATAATTAAAATAACAGTCAAGAAAATAAACAAAAAATAAAGTGATAGATGAATTGGATGAAAAGGGACTCTGGGTTCAGGTTTAAACCGTTTGATCAATTATGTCTACTGGTTAATTAAAGATAGATTGGCAAAATTCCTAATATTTTCTTAAGAGCTAAATCATAGTCTCAGAAGAACTCATTTACCAGAAATGCAGGACCTAGTCTAGGTTCAAGCAGAAACACATGTAAACGGATTAAGTACGAGGAATAATAATTTGCGTCTGCAGGAATAATTAATTAATCCAATCAATAATTCCACAGATATACAGATTAATTTAACCTATCTATTTATCACTTGGTCTGATCAAAATAGATTTAGTAAAGCAATTTAATAACTCATGACATTTATTAAAAAGCGCAACAATAACATTAATCGTAACAATCCGCAATTAATTAAAACCAGTAAATATAATTAAAACAAACTGCAATTAAACCGTCACCCAGAGTAAATATAAACTACTCACTCATTGTTTCAAAAACACAAATAAACATTAAAACAATTATCAAATGTTATGGAACAACAAATAATGTAACATGTAACAAATATGAATGTAAAAGGATAGGTTTAGTAAAAACCCATATTAAAGTGAACCGGTCCGGTTCTGTCTGAACCGGTTCTTTCTTTCCGGTTTGGTTTACGCTCTATTCTCCAATTTGTCGTCTTTCACCTCGTCTTCTTCGCGAATCTCTGTTCTGGAACTCTCACCTTTCGATTCTCGATCTCTCGTTCCCAACTTCTCTTCTCGACGATGGCGGTGCGGATGTATGTGTGAGGTGCGAGTGTGACCGGTGGCGGTGAGATGGTGGTCCGTGATGCAGGAGTCTTGATCGGAGATGAAGGCGAGGTGCGATGCGGGTGAGATGGTGAATGAGAAATGACGGGATGGATGCGGTGAAGATGAGGATGGTGGCGAAAGCGAATGAGAACGGTGATGTGGATATGAGTACGGTGGTGAATCGATGGTCCCCGTAGTGATGAAGATGATTATCGACGTTGAAGCGAGTCTGGTGATAGATTGTCGGTATGAAGTGCGGCGTGAATGAACGGAGAAGATGGGGGCGTGATGGTTTTGTGATGATGCGGGTGTGACGATGATACGGATGAGATGACGAGGATAGATGGTGGGTCGATGCCGGTGAGGATGATGGATAGATATGCGGTGTTAATGATGACGGAGATGAATGATGATGAGGGTGAATGGCGTGGTGGTGACCCGATGAAGATGGTGGTGGAGGCGATGGCGTGATGAGGTGAGGTGAAGCGGGCGTGGATCGAAGCGTACGGGATGTAGATCGATAGTCTGATGGTGGTCGAGATGATGGTATCGTGGTGATAATGGAAATGGAGGTGAAGATGGTGGTGATGCGGGCGTCCCCCCATGACGTTCGAGAATGAAGAAGCGTGGTGTATATGTAGTCTGTTTTGGAGATGACAGTGAAAATTCAGTAGTGCGATCGATCTCCTTCCCCTCTGTATATGCATGGGCTTTATCATATTATTATCATAAAATGATAATAATATGTTATTCTTCTGTTTCTGTAAATCGAGTAACAGGGCTCTCTCATACCGCCTACATTAATGCGGCCCAGGAGCTGAAGTTGAAGATGTCGGCCCATACTCTTCTAGCATGTGTACGTTTATCCCATGAAGTGCATGCATCTTTCTTCACTTGGATGGCAGCCCACGACATGCATGCATATATTTATATCAGCCCGTCATTGTGCATGATTCAGCCCAGCAGCGAAATCTAATTCAGCCCAATACTCGTATCCAAGCCAGCGACAATCCAATCCAACACGTGCATGTAAATATGTATGTATACATATGTCATTATTTGTTGTGTTGTAAATCCAATAGTTTTCCTGCATTTTACAATAAAATATATCAGTTCTCATCAAAATATAAATAGTAGAAAAACTATAAGATAAGTGTGAAATATAAGCCAATTCATTATGAATATTAAATAAAATAAGTCGTTAAAAGTATATGTATTTACACTTATCAAACTTCCTCACACTTAGCTTTTGCTTGTCCTCAAGCAAATATAGAATATGACTACTCTTAAGGGCCGAAGTATTAAAACTCAGGATTAAACAATTGCTGATGGAAAACAAGCAAAATGACAATCAAAAGAAAGTTCTGCTATTAGCTGTAGGTTTTCGCAAACAGTGAAAAAGAATGAAGTTAAAAAGCATGGAGAAGTTAGATTATAGAAACTGAAACAGAATAGTTTGGGATCCTCCACCATTTCTTTCCTCTAACCTTTGGATGACAAGGTGTGAAGTAACACCTTATTCCGTGATACCTTTCAACACCACATACTCATGATCAGAATAAGCAAAATTGAATCAAATTTTTAACTTTTCAAAGTTCATTTTTCTTAACATTCTGCCATTCACATATTTCATTCATCCCCTCAGACTTTTCTCTTCACCCTTGTAGCGGCTTTGGGACTTCTATCCCAGATCACAAGACCTTAGGTAGATGGGTGATAAGGCACCCCTAGGACTTAATAACCGAATGAAGAGGCCTGTTTTGGTTCAGAAATTTTAATTCAGATCAGCGGAGTACCTTGCCTTATCCTTTCATTCCAAACTTTCACATTATTCCAAAGACCCCAAACTAGACCAATTCAATTTTCATAATCAGCTAATCCACCAAATTTCAGTGAAAACAGATATATTTTGAATAAAACTAAATAAACAAACAGCCTAGAGCAGAAAGATTCTTGAGGTGGCCATCAGGCTCGTTTTCAACACTTCCAAAGATTTATTAATTAATTTGATTTTTTTTCGGCCACTTAAAAGAGATAATTCTTTCAAAATAAGAGGACAAACAAGAACAAATGTGGCATTAAGTGCAACTGGCATATTTTCAGGGAAAGGTCCTACTTCCTCACACTTAAGAGGAGCAATGTCCTCATTGTTCAAAAAATAAAATCAAGAGAAGACCTTTCAAAATATGCCAGACTCATGAAGAATTTCATTCAGGATAATCATGGACTGATATAAAATAACCATTAAGCATGATAGGCTGAACACAGATATTAAAATAAAGGAAAACTGAAACTCCCCTGATATCGTAGATTGAGGAAGGTTCCCTTCCTCACACTTAAGCTTGTGCATGGGGTAGTAGCCTTCCTCACACTTGCGTTCATGCAAGTGTCCAGCCTTAGAGAGCATCAAACACCATAAAAAAGTTTTTCACCTGCATACACTCACAACTACCACAAAAACGCTAAAAGCGTAGCATTAAAAGCACAGGCACACCATTGCCACTTCAAAATTAAAAATAAAAATAAAAAGGAATAAAAATAAAACTAGAAAACAAAAACAAATGTAAAATATAAATTTAACCACTGGGTTGCCTCCCAGTAAGCTGCCTATCTTTATAGTCTTTGGCTAGACTCTCGCTTCGTTATCCCGGGTCAAAAATAAAAGTCGACAATGGTGCCAACGGGGACACGAAGTGGCCAGCAATCAGAATTAACCCACCTGGATCAAAACAAAGTGTTACCTCAACAAATAAAATAGGAAAATAAATGCTCCATAGAACCTGGTCCTTGAGGAGATATTGACGGTAACGGGTCTCAAGCAGAAGACCAGGTGCTGATTGTTGTTCTTCCTCAAATTGGAGGATGTAAACATCTTCCTCGTTCAGTTGAGGCTTGACAAAGGTTTGATGTTGGCAAAGTGGTGGTGGTTCTTTCTTCTCAAACTCGAGGATGTAAGCATCCTCATCTTCCAGGTAAGGGGCGGAGAAGGAGGAAAGAGAACCATCTGCAGTAGGGTGTACTCCATCATGAACTGCTTTGCTCTTTGGTTTTTGCAATATTAGAACTAGTTGAGTTTTTAACTCCGCAATTGTGTCTTCCAAATCAGTAAAGAACTTCAGTTTGTTCATGTAGAAATCTTCTTCTTCAGGTTGTTCGACAACATTGTTTATGACTTTATTATGTTGTGGAACATCGATATTCTGCAGGTAATCTGGTTGATCCTCTAACCACATCTGTTCTTGAAATTCAAGACAGTCCTCCATCTCATGAGGTCCCGTACAGTATGAGCAATATATATCTTGGGAATAATAGGAATCCTCTTCTTCAGGTTGTTCGACAACATTGTTTATGATTGTATTGTGTTGTGGAACACCTATATTCTGCAGGTAGTCTGGTTGGGAAGGCAGTGATCCAGAAGATCTCTGCTGTAAGAAGAGCTGAGTTAACTGGCTAGTTAACTGGCTCATCGTTCCCTGCATCTCTACCAAGGCATTCTCTAATTTCTGATTGATTACCATTTGCTGTTCATGAGAAGCTATCAATTTATACACCATTTCGGCTACCAGTGGGCAATCCTCATATTCATGTGCGTCCCCACACTGAGAGCAGCATATATCTTGGAAATAGTAGGATTCCCAATCGAATTCCTCCCCACTTGCCATTATTAGTCAGAAATAACTAATAACAAAAATAATTGTCAATCAAATCCTTTGCCATATTTTTTTTTGAATTAAATAAAACAAAAATTAATGCAATAAGACTTAAAAAGCACAGAATTAATTGCAGGAATTAAAATGACAGTAATTTAAATAACAGAAAAACAAATAGCTAAAAGGACCAGATTACTGGAATGGAGTGACTGAAATTAAATGACTGTAATTTAAATGACAAATAAATAAATGACTGGAATTTAATGAAAATAAGAGGACCAGATTACTGGAGTGTAAATAACTGAAAATAAAAGGACCAGATTACTGGAATTAAATAACTGAAAATAAAAGGACCAGATTACTGGAATGTAGATGACTGAAATTTAAATGACTGTAAAATAATTAGCTGGAAATTTAAATGACAATAAAATAAAATAACTGAAATATTAAATGACAATAATAAAAAATAAAAAAAAATAAAATCAAATAAATAAATAAATGGAATATAAATGACTGCAATAAAACGAAAAGGAAATTATAGGAATAATTAAAGAAATAATAGTAGTACAATAAACAACAAAAGAAAATGATAAATAATAATAAGATTGAATTACGAAACAAAAACAAAATAGCAAACAATATTGAAACAACAAAAAAAATAAAAACAGAAAAACAAAAATAAAAGAAACAAAAATAATAAACAAGTGAATCAACCAAGGCTTAGGGACTAGACAAAGTCAAGTCCCGGCAACGGCGCCATTTTGCAAACGATTTATTTGATATATTAAAAGCTAAGAAATTAATCCTAGAAATCAACAAATCAATAGATCGTCGGGTTGCAAAAATCCCGGTCGCAGTAGTATAGCAATTTAGAAGCGACCAGGTGTCAATCCACGGGACTTGATAAAGTAAGTCTAGCCTAAGACAATGGGTAATTCAAAAGGGTGTTTTTGTTTTGGGATTTAAATAAGAATGAGATAATTAAAATAACAGTCAAGAAAATAAACAAAAATAAAAGTGATAGATGAATTGGATGAAAAGGGACTCTGGGTTCAGGTTTAAACCGTTTGATCAATTATGTCTACTGGTTAATTAAAGATAGATTGGCAAAATTCCTATATTTCTTAAGAGCTAAATCATAGTCTCAGAAGAACTCATTTACCAGAAATGCAGGACCTAGTCTAGGTTCAAGCAGAAACACATGTAAACGGATTAAGTACGAGGAATAATAATTTGCGTCTGCAGGAATAATTAATTAATCCAATCAATAATTCCACAGATATACAGATTAATTTAACCTATCTATTTATCACTTGGTCTGATCAAAATAATTTAGTAAAGCAATTTAATAACTCATGACATTATTAAAAAGCGCAACAATAACATTAATCGTAACAATCCGCAAATTAAAACCAGTAAATATAATTAAAACAAACTGCAATTAAACGTCACCCAGAGTAAATATAAACTACTCACTCATTGTTTCAAAAACACAAATAAACATTAAAACAATTATCAAATGTTATGGAACAACAATAATGTAACATGTAACAAATATGAATGTAAAAGGATAGGTTTAGTAAAAACCCATATTAAAGTGAACCGGTCCGGTTCTGTCTGAACCGGTTCTTTCTTCCGGTTTGGTTTAAGCTCTATTCTCCAATTTGTCGTCTTTCACCTCGTCTTCTTCGCGTATCTCTGTTCTGGAACTCTCACCTTTGATTCTCGATCTCTCGTTCCCAACTTCTCTTCTCGACGATGGCGGTGCGGATGTATGTGTGAGGTGCGAGTGTGACCGGTGGCGGTGAGATGGTGGTCCGTGATGCAGGAGTCTTGATCGGAGATGAAGGCGAGGTGCGATGCGGGTGAGATGGTGAATGAGAAATGACGGGATGGATGCGGTGAAGATGAGGATGGTGGCGAAAGCGAATGAGAACGGTGATGTGGATATGAGTACGGTGGTGAATCGATGGTCCCCGTAGTGATGAGATGATTATCGACGTTGAAGCGAGTCTGGTGATAGATTGTCGGTATGAAGTGCGGCGTGAATGAACGGAGAAGATGGGGGCGTGATGGTTTTGTGATGATGCGGGTGTGACGATGATACGGATGAGATGACGAGGATAGATGGTGGGTCGATGCCGGTGAGGATGATGGATAGATATGCGGTGTTAATGATGACGGAGATGAATGATGATGAGGGTGAATGGCGTGGTGGTGACCCGATGAAGATGGTGGTGGAGGCGATGGCGTGATGAAGGTGAGGTGAAGCGGGCGTGGATCGAAGCGTACGGGATGTAGATCGATAGTCTGATGGTGGTCGAGATGATGGTATCGTGGTGATAATGGAAATGGAGGTGAAGATGGTGGTGATGCGGGCGTCCCCCCCATGACGTTCGAGAATGAAGAAGCGTGGTGTATATGTAGTCTGTTTTGGAGATGACAGTGAAAATTCAGTAGTGCGATCGATCTCCTTCCCCTCTGTATATGCATGGGCTTTATCATATTATTATCATAAAATGATAATAATATGTTATTCTTCTGTTTCTGTAAATCGAGTAACAGGGCTCTCTCATACCGCCTACATTAATGCGGCCCAGGAGCTGAAGTTGAAGATGTCGGCCCATACTCTTCTAGCATGTGTACGTTTATCCCATGAAGTGCATGCATCTTTCTTCACTTGGATGGCAGCCCACGACATGCATGCATATATTTATATCAGCCCATGTGCATGATTCAGCCCAGCAGCGAAATCTAATTCAGCCCAATACTCGTATCCAAGCCAGCGACAATCCAATCCAACACGTGCATGTAAATATGTATGTATCCATATGTCATTATTTGTTGTTGTTGTAAATCCAATAGTTTTCCTGCATTTTTACAATAAAATATATCAGTTCTCATCAAAATATAAATAGTAGAAAAACTATAAGATAAGTGTGAAATATAAGCCAATTCATTATGAATATAAATAAAATAAGTCGTTAAAAGTATATGTATTTTACACTTATCAAATTCTCTCGGGTTACTCATACATATACTCACCCCTTTCTCTCGGGTTATTTATACTCGTTATCTCACCCACACTCTTGGGTTATTCATACTCAAGCTCTTGTAGATTCTCGAGACACTACAGGTCTCCTACGTCACGCTTGTTACTCATATTACATACTTAAGCCAAAAATCGTGGCTCTCTAGCATAGTCTTACTTCCCCGGTTTCGACCCTACTCTGGGTCTAGCATGGTGGGAAGGTTCAACTAGCTCACGGAACTCTCTCTTAGTTCCTATCTCTTTTACTTGGGTCCGACTACTCTCGGACTACTCTCGTTCCCGTACACTCCTCTCTCGGAGTTATAATGATATCATGTATATTAGTTTTAGAAGCATCATTCTCGATGTTTCTGATGACTTGGGAACTTTACTTAAATTCGGGTAATCTTAGGTTTAAGGGTTACCCTCACAATCATATGCTTATACATTCGGATATTTTCTTATACCGGGTAAAATCCTCATATAAGAGGTCGACCGTATCACAAGGGGGGTCACATAGTCCCTTAGGTCTCTTTTACCTTTCTTATATGTTTACATTATTGGACTAACTTCAATCCTCTCGATGGAGGTCATTTATCTCTCCACTCATATTTATTTCGCGGATTGTTTCAATAAGGTTCTCTAACCGTTATCGGGTATATACTCAGCCCGTACATCTCCTCGCATTTTAGGGAGTTCATATGTTTGTGTTATCGTTATACTTTAATCGATAGCTTGTGTGTGTTTGCATAATACCATTGGTTATGTGACTACCCGTTCAACGGGTTTCTAGTCAATCAGTACTCACTAAGAGTCGGTCTGTGCACTAAGTTGGACCACACCGGCATACAAGTATGTTAGCTCATTCAACATACAACAATGCATGCATAATCAAACAAGGGATTATTTTCATGCTTTAATCTTGATTAAGCCGGCACACAAACACACAAATCAGAGTAACTCGGTTAGCATACGGGGCATGAGAAAATCATACCTTTCACCGGGGTTTTTACTTTACCGTGGCATCTCACCATGCTCGGGTCACGCACGACTCTCTGATAATGTTTCAAACATTATTGTTAACACTAAACTCATACGGTACATAATAAAATGCTATTCCCGTATTTACCCCGTTATCCCATTAACTCGGTTTTACTCTTGTCAATTTGAGTTCTCACTTCTCAATCACTTCAAACACTTTCTCACACTTCCTCGGGCCTTTACATGTCACCAAACAAGGCCTTAACATCTTATACGTCATCAACATTCAAACCCCCAACATTTACAACCTTTACAACACACCTAACTGGTCTTAAACAACCTCACACCATCTTTACTAGGTAATTACCATTTTTAGGCATCATTTCCCAACTTAAAACAACATTTTTTTGGTCCATATAGTGGCCTGTCCGAACTTGTGTCCGAACTTCCAAGTTCGGACGCAAGCCGTGACTTTAGACAGAAAACAGACACACGTCCGAACTTGTGTCCGGACTTCGGAAGTTCGGACGTGAGTCGAGAGAAATTCATTGCAGAGGACCATGTGTCCGAACATGTGTCCGGACTTCCCAAGTTCGGACACAGTTCGAGGATAATTCTACGGGAGAAATAGGTACGTCCGAACTTGTGTCCGGACTTCCCAAGTTCGGACACAGTTCGAGAATGAAAAATTTCCTAACCAACAGAGCCTGTCCGAACTTCCAAGTTCGGACGGAAGTTCGGACAAGGCAAAATCCTCACTTTCCAAGCCTTTAAACACTTAGCCAAATTTCTCCAAAACTTCCAACATAATGCACACCTCTTGCCAAGTTCCATGACTCACTCTTAAGGCCTTAAATCTATTTTATTTTTCTACAACTCTTCAAGCATTTAAACCACCTCTTTTGCTACGGATTTAGCACAAATCTCTCACCTTTACACAAGTATTCCCATGGTGATTTTCTAAGCCAATTAAATCTCCTCCAACACCTAGTTTCTCTAGGTCTTCCCTCTACTCAAAACATCACTTAAACCACTTAGGTTTCCACATAAATTTTGCCATAACTTGGCTACCTCTCCAACATTGCCCAAAACTCATACCACCATTTAAATCATCCTAAAACTAGCCAAACCACAAGGGTTCTATCAGCACTCAACATTTTCCTCATTGATCAAGCAAAACTCATTAAGTACCATAAAACATAATACATCATATACATAGCTCCCAAAACAAGCTTTAACTCAAAAAGGCTTTCTCACTTGCATTATTTCTAAGCAAGCACCTTATCACCACAACTCAAGTGGGGTTCATTCATTTTATTAACCCTTCCCAAATCCTAATACATATAGGATACCACTAAGATAGGTTTCTTACCTTAAATTTTCTTAAGTTTCCTTTTATTTCTCTTCTCCTCTTCTCCCCTCTTCTTCCTTCAAAATCGGCCAAGGCAATTCATTTGCCCATTCCTCTAGCCACACACCATTGGACATGAGGAGTACTAGTTAGCTCTTTTAGTTGTGGCAACCACTCATGAATTCAAAGAAAGACTTAAGGCATAGAATTGGACATTACCTTAAGAAACCCTAGAGTTGGTTTGCCCACAAATCAAAGGAGGAGCTCCAACCCACCATTGGAGACTTGGAGAGTAGCTCAAAACAAAGAGAAGCAAGGCATTAACACATGCCAAAATCGGCCAACAAAAGGAGATGAAGAAAAATGCCATTTTCTTTGGATATTTTTACCTCGGATGGAAGAGGAAGCTTCAAGCTTCTAAATGGTGTGCTTTTCTCTTCAAATGGTCAACACCCATCAAAATGAAATTCATCCTTTTCAAATTTTGAAAAGAGGGAAGTGTGGAGCTTGATGAGAGGAACACAAATATGTGTTTTGTTTTTGATTTGGAGCATTTATGTGGCTTAAGGAAGCAAGGGAAGAGGAGCAGCCATGGAAGCTCTTTGGTGCAGCTCAAATCGCCAGAGGAAGGGAGGAGAAGGCAGCTCACGATGGAAGAAAGGAAAAGAGTAGGAGAGAGAAGGAAGGAAAGTAAGTTATTTACTTTTCCACTTTCTAACTATTTGCTTTATGACTCACCACTTAATTAGCTAGAATATAGTGTGAGAGAGAGCTAATTCATGCTCTAAAAATCGTCCCACTTAATTAATATAGGCTGAGAGCGTTTTCGATTTTTACAGAAAACGCTCGTTAATTTACCCGGTTTGGCACTATTCACTTACCGGGTCCGTTTTTCGGATTTTTCTCGTTTCTTTATTTTTAATGGTTATTAAGCTTCCATTAATTCTTAATTACAGTTATTTAATCAACTATAATTTTTTTACGGGTCCATTTGACCACTTAAAGTCACGTTTTCGGGTTTTCTCGAAAAACGTGCTTTAAAACTCCGTTAGCGTTTTAATCCATTATTTGGATCCGTTCTCTTCGGGAATCATTCCCGTACACTTATTAGGCCTAACTAAGCCTTAGGAATCCATCTCGGACCCTCTCGAGATCATATATCTCTTATACTCATTTAACGCGCATTTTAGCGTTTTTCGCTTTTCAAGCGTTTTCTCTTTTCTTTTGGTTTTATTCTTTTGCCAATACTCTTTAGGCACCATTAGGCCCTTAATAATTTTATTAGAGTAATTTAATCACCATTTTTAGATCCGGGGTATTAAACCCTTGGGGGCCACCCTTTCTCTTCTTTTCCTATTTCAGGTACGAAGTGCTGGAAGCCGTTCGAGAGTAGGACGGGTAGTCGTTGTACATGGGTAATCATTAAGTGTATGTACACAGTAGGTGTAGTAAGACCGAAATTGTTGTCGGCATCAGTTTATAAATACTCGGTATAGTTGAAAGGTGTACGTTGTTGTTGTTGTTAATGGAAAGGGATAGTAATGTGTAGTCGCTCGGGAATTTAGCCCATCAGACCGGTACAATGTGTATGTATTAGCCTTGTTAGCCACGTGGGTGGCTAACGGCGTGTAACACCAACGAGATAAGTAATGTGATGAGGTTGTTTTCCGCTGCAGTTTATTGTAAGTGTGTTATTGTTGGATGGGGTGTTACAGAATTGAATGGTGGTATGTAATGGGTTGTAGTGTAAAGCTTGAGTCTTCATAGCTGTTGGGAAAAGAGGAAAAGAAAGGAAGAAGGAAGAAGAAAGAAGAAGAAAAGAAAACTAGAAGAAGAACAAGGTAAATTGTGCTCTCTTGTGTAGTTTTGAAAAGGTCTATGTAACAGATTTTAGAAGTTTAAAAATGTGTATTGTAAAATGGTAATGAGTAGTAGTGTAATGCGTAGGAGGAACCAAACAATCTTGAAGCTTGATTGACACTTAAAAATGTCAAAAACCTAGATGAGGATTAGATGTTGAGTGCAGGAATTTTACGAGTGTTTAATGCTTAGTATTTATGTGTGAGAGCTTTGTATATTTATGATGGTTGAAAACTGGTGAATGGGGTAACAAAATGTGAGTAAATGATGTGGTGAGAATGTAAGAATTTAGGGGAGGTTATGTCAAAATTTACCTAGTGAAATACCCCAGACCTTGATATGTGGTTTTAATATTAAACTATGGTATGTAAAGGCTAAAAAGTGCCTTAGGAACATCAGTGAACAATTTAAACCATAGTAAAATGCAATAAAGAACTAAGATACAGTTTGAGCAAAAACATGCTTTAAGCTTGGAGTGAACTTGGTTAGGACCCAAAGAGCCTACCAAGACTTAATAACATTCAATTATGATTTAATAAGGCTAATTAAGTCCTTAGGAAACTTTGGTAGACAGTTAAACCAAACAAAACACAAGAAAATACCTTAAAGTCAATAAGAGCAAAAATGTGCTCTAAGCTTGGGATAAATTTGTATAAGACCTAATGGTCATACCTATACATTATAAATATGTTAATGAACTTATTAAATCAATTACCAAAGAAAACCAAGCTTGAAAACAAGTTAAAACACAAAATGTGCTTTAAGGAGTCTTAAAGCACATTTTTGAAAAATTGTCATGTAAATGAGTTTTGAATGGCTAAATGTCCATCATTACTCTTTAATTAACAGGTGTACTATATAGTATCACATTTGGAAGTCTATATCAATGGGAAATCAAAAATTTCACAACTATGTGCCTTGTTTTAGTGAATAGTAACTTTAATAAGCTAGTATGTAACATATGTTATTATAAGTAAGTTAATTGGTCAACAAAGACCAAAACACCCTTCTTATTAAATGGGGGCCGGTTTTCTTATATGGTATGACTCATCCCCTTGTTAGTTTAATAAGGAAAGTAAAGCTTATAAAGTAAAGTACTATTTTGCTTTATACATAAATATCTTAACAAAGTGAACTCTCTCACCTCATTCTCTTCTTTCCTTTCATTTCACACGATTTCTTCATCTTCTCCCAAGCTCCATTCTCGGTTTGCTACAGCCCCATCTCATTCTTCATCTTCTTTCACTTGTAACTTACGATTCCATGGTCCAAATTCAATTTCAAGACCACCATTCTTCTAGTTGGAGCAAGCTCTACACTTATATCTTTTCAAATCTTCAAAAAGCCTCATTTTGGTGCCATGGAGATTAACCATTGAAGGAGCTTGAGCTCACCTTTTCACATATTATTGATCTCCTTTGCTTCTAGGTAAGGAATCTCAAAGAAAAATAATGTTTCTTCCATGTTTGTATGATGTCCGAAAATTCACCTCACCATGGTGTCTTTACCTTGCTTGTTTTAGCTTCATTTGAATCTTCCAAGGGCTAGGAGGAGTCCTCTCTTGATACTTATTCAAGCTCTCTTTCCATTCCAAGGTAAAACAATGATTTTAATACCTTAAAACAATATATGTAACTAGGGTTTACAATGAGATGAAGCATAATGCTTGAATGCTCATTCTATTATTTGTACATTGTTTAGAAGTTGACAAACAACCAAACACCCTACCGGTTTTACAAGGAAACAAGAAAGAAGTTTGTGAGGAAAAAGAGGTAAACAAGCTATCTCAATGTAGTTTAAATGCCTTAGGAAAATGATCTTGACTTGCTTAATAAAATACCTAAGGAGCCAAAGGTGAATGACCTAGAAATTTCTCTCAAGGAGTTTATTAAGGGCGTATGTATTGTTGGTTGTATTTGCAGGTCAAAGGCATTATTTATGTGGGAAATTCAGTGTTTAAGGCTTATGCAATTTAAGGGCCTAAGAGCCATGTTATTTAAGGGCCTAAGTGCCAAGCAATTTAAGTTAATGCACTATATTATGATGTAGTGTAAATTGGGTGAAGTTATGTGTGTGAGAATACTCTTGATGGATTTAGGGTGTTCTTGAATGAAATAAGGTAAAAACCTAAGTGTTTGGATGTGAGTATATACAAGAGAAGCTGTGGCAAAATTTGGAAAAATGTGTAAGAAGTTCTAAGTGTTTTAAATAAGTTTTGGTGAACTAGGAAGTGTTAAAGGTGAACAAGTGTTTTACTAGGGAAGAAAACATGGGCTAAGGTGATTTAGAGTGATACAAGGATTTAGGTATTATCTTGGAAGTTCTAGGAATTCAATGTGTGTTTTTGAGAATGTATTAAAGTCATGGAGAAGTTTGTTTAAGGTTTAGGAATGTTGATGTACAAGGAAGGAATGATGTTTAGGTAAGATGTGAAAAAGGAGATTTAGTTATTAAGAAAAGATGTTTGAAAGATGATGTTAAGGTGTAGAGGAAACACCTTGGTATAGTGGTCATTATTGGTGAAATACCACTTAGAAATCTTAAGGAGAAAACATCCCAAGTGCTAGGAATTTTGTAAGAAATTTGTGAATGATAAGATGGTTTTGGTGAGTGATTTAAAGAGTTTAGCACATGGCTAAAGGTGTGTTTGATGTGCCAAATGATGTTAGGAAACATTATGAGGCTTTAGGAGAAGTTTGGTGAAATTGGTTAAGTGCTTAAAGGCTTAGAAAATGAGTGTTTTGCCTTGTCCGAACATCCGTCCGGACATGGACGTTCGGACAGGCCTGTTGCGTAAAAATTTTCAGAGTCTCGACTTGTGTCCGACCTTGGGAAGTCCGGACACAAGTTCGGACGTACCTACTTCTTCATTTAATTTTCCTCGACCCATGTCCGAACTTCCGAAGTCCGGACACAAGTTCGGACAGGCGTCTGTATTCAGTTTTGAGTCTCGACTTGTGTCCGAACTTGGGAAGTCCGGACACAAGTTCGGACAGGCAACTGTATGGACCAAAAACTTTGTTTTAAGGTGGGAAAAGTTGCCTAAAAATGGTGATTACTAAGTAATGATGTTATAAGATTGTTAAGGACATGTTAAGTGAGTTATAATGACAATTTGGTGAGGGAAAAAGTTGTATCAAAATGTAAAAGTAAAACAAGTTAAAATGTAAAGTTATGTAACTAAGTTAACGGGGAAAGTTATAAGCATTAGACTTTAAACAGTCATGTTACCCCGATATTAATAAAAATACATGTAATGTTATCAGTTGTTCGAGAATTGCTAGAGGAACATAAGTGGACATGATAAAGTGGACTCCGGTGACAAGTATGGTTTTCTTGCAACCTGTGTCCTACCGGATTACACCGGCTTGTATGCCAATGTGTTTTTCTGTGTGTTTGCCATGTTATAAGATAAATCATGAAACGAGTTTACAGTCGTTATTGTTGTTGTATGTTTACGTGCCGATACCGGTAACCTCGAATGCGCTTGAAGGGCTAGTTAACCACTATTAGGTAAACGTAGGTGAAATACCCCAAACCTTGGTATGTTGTGTAAATGATAAACTATGGTATTTAAAGGCTAAAAAGTGCCTTAGGAACATCAATGAACCATTTAAACCATGGTAAAACACAATAAAACACTAAGACACGGTTTGAGCAAAAACATGCTCTAAGCTTGGAGTGAACTTGGCTAGGACCCAAAGAGCCTACCAAGATTTGATAATATAAAATTATGATTTTATAAGGCTAATTAAGTCCTTAGGAAACCTTGGTAGACAATGAAACCAAACAAAACACAAATAAATACCTTAAGGTCAATATGGGCTAAAATGTGCCCTAAGCTTGGGATAAATTTGTATAAGACCTAATGGTCATACCTATACCTTATAAATATGTTAATGAACATATTAAACCAATTACCAAAGAAAACCAAGCTTGAAAACAAGTTAAGACACAAAAAGTGCTTTAAGGAGTCTTAAAGCACATTTTTGAAAAATTGTCTTGTAAATGAGTTTTGAGTGGCTAAATGTCCATCATTACTCTTAAATATATATGTGTACTATATAGTATCACATTTGGATGTCTATATCAATAGGAAATCAAAAATTTCACTTCTATGTGCCTTGTTTTTGTGAATAGTGATTTTTATAAGCTAGTTTGTAACATATGTTATCATGAGTAATTAAATTGACAAACAAAGACTATTATACCCCTAGGTGAGATAAAGGGGCCGGTTTTTCATTGTGACTCACCAAATTTGGAGCAAATAAATAAGTTAAGTAATGACAATGTAAAAGTACTATTTGCTTTAACTTACAAATATCTCCAAAAGCAAGTTTCTTCTCATTCTCTTCTTTCCTTCTCCATTTCCCACGGTCATCTATCTTCTTCTTCCCTCTCCATCGGTGATGCTACAGCTCAAGCACCATCTTCAAGCTTTGAACTCTTGTATCTTCTAGCTCCCTTGGCCAAATCAAATTCCAAGACCATATTTGTCTTAGTTAGGTCAAGCTCTACACTTCTATCTTTTTAAATCTTCAAGAACTCAATTTTGGTGCCATGGAGATTCACCATTGAAGGAGCTTGAGCTCACCTTTCCACATATTATTGATCTCCTTTGCTTCTAGGTAAGGAATCTCAAAGAAAAATCAAGTTTCCTCCATGTTTTGTGTGTGACCGAAAATACTCATTGATGGAGCTCTTTGTGTGACTTTGTTCTAGCTTCATTCCAATCTCTTAAGGACTTGGTGGAGTCCTCTCTTGGTAGATATTCCAATTCCCTTCAAAGACCAAGGTAAAACAACTACCTTAATGCTCTTTGAACAATGTAAAACCTAGGGTTTACAATGAGATTAAGCTTGGAGCTTGAATACTCATCACATTGTTTGTGTAATGTTTAGAAGTTGACAAGCAACTAAGCTTAGCCGATTTTTGAACAAGGGAACAAGAAAGAAGTTTGTTGTGAAAAGAGGATTTGGTTAGTAAGAGGAGATGCTTGGGAGATGATGTTATGAAAGTGAGGAAGCATTTTAGTGTAGTGGTCATTTAAGGTGAAACACCACTTGGAAACCAAAAGGAAATGTTACAAGTGTTAAGAGATTTGATAAGAAGATTGAGTAACAAGTTGGACAATGTTTTAAGGTGAATCAAAGTGATATTTTAGTATTAGAATATGCCTAAGTTCATGTATGAAGCTTGGGTAATCAATGGATGAAGATAAGAGGTGAAACAAGACTTGGAAAGTGAAGTTCTGGCCCGTCCGAACTACCGTCCGAACTTGGACGTTCGGACGTGCTCTGTGTACGCGTAGGTTTTCTGATCTTCGACTGATGTCCGAACTACCGTCCGAACATGGGAAGTTCGGACACACTTATTTTATTCTCTGGTTTGGCTTCGAACGGCGTCCGAACTTGGGAAGTCCGGACGCAAGTTCGGACGTTCACCAGTTTGCACCCTTAGAGCCTCGAACGGTGTCCGAACTTGAGAAGTCCGGACACAAGTTCGGACAAGGTGCTGTTGTGACCAAAGAGGGTGTTTAAGGTATGGAAATGATGTGTAATGATGGGGATTGATGGTTAATGATGTCATGAGGTTGTTAAGGACATGTTAAGTGAGTTATAATGATGATTGAGTGGGTGAAAGGTTGTGTTACAATGTGAAAGTAAAAGAATATAAATGTGAAGTTATTTAATTAATTTATGGGGTTAATCATGGTTATTCGATATTACACAAACATGTTACCCCCAGTGTTAATGAAAACAACTTGAATGTTACCAGTTGTTCGAGAATTGTTCGAGGAACGTAAATGGACATGATAGAGTGGACTCCGGTGACAGGTATGGTTTTCTTGCAACCTGTGTCCTACCGGATTACACCGGCTTGTATGCCAATATGTTTTTCTGAGTGTTTGCCACCTTGTAAGATTAAAACATGTAATGAGTTTATAGTAATTCATTTATGTGGCGAATTTGGCCTCCGATACCATTTAACCTCAAATATGTGTTAAACCTTAGCTAACCAAATCTAGGAACACATGAGTGATCGGTATTCGGAGTTAACAGCCCAAACCTTGGGAACGTTCTAACCACGGCTATGTGTGAGTTAGATGGATATTGTTGTTGTATGCAAGTGTGTGAACCTCCCTTGTGTGCTTAACTCGGTTATGATACCGTATGGTGTGTGGATGTGGTAGGCTCCATAATGGATCTCTAACTACTTATTTATAAGTATATATGTACTAATGGGGGGTGAGGAGTCCGGTCATGTTCCGGCCACGTGTGTGATGGACGGGAGTCGATGTCATATCCGGTTCGGCTCTCTTGGTGTATGTATAGGTTGTATTCCAATTTGGTTTCGACCTTCCCTTAGCTTATCCAAAGCTAGTTACTGACTCACGTCGGGCCACAGGGGCATACAAATGTTATTTTCGGTGTGCTTGGGATTACTATATCCGACAGACCTTGGGTATAAGTTAACCGTTCGATATAACTGGACGGTAACGAGGTTAGTAACGAGCTTAGCATGAGATTGGCAATAATCTCTAGGCTCACTATGTATACTAACTATGGTGGAGGGTTCCTTGTGTGAACCAATCTTATGGTGTTATGAGTTGTTATTGTGCTAGGCAATTTCCCTTGCTATACTATGATATGTATACGTTAGGTGTTTAAGATGAATGTGATGTTATCATGTGTACGCCGAAACAAGAAATGTTTTGTTATGTTTTGTTATGTGAGGAATGAGATATGTTGTAGGATATGTAGTGTGTGGATCATGGAAAGGAATCCCAGTTTGTGACAAGAGGCGTTTAAGGATAACCCGATTAATGGCTACGTGTCGTTCGTTAAGGAAGTAGCTCCGTTTTAGAGGAGAGCCACTCTAGGGTTAAAGGAATCTTTGGATGATTTGTTAAGTGTGGATGTGTTGGATATATGTTGAGCCCTATTGTTGGGTGTATGCAAAGTGTTGTGTGTTTATGGTTTGTATGCATGATTTAAATATAATCAACTGCATGCTAAGACGACAATTAGTTGTGCGTGGCCCGGTAGCATGTGGGCTGCGGGATTACCATACCAGCAAAGGTGCTGAGCCCCTTGGGGGCCACCCTTTCTCTCCTTTTCTATTTCAGGTACAAGGAGCTGGAAACCGTTCGAGAGTAGGACGGGGTAGATGTTTGTACATGGGTAGCCATTTAAATGGCGTAAGCATTGTAGGCGTAGTAAGACCGAAATTGTTATCGGCATCAGTTTATAAATACTCGGTATGGTTGAAAGGTGTATGTTGTTGTTGTTGTTGTTGTTAATGGAAGGGGATAGTATTGTGTAGTCGCTCGGGAATTTAGCCCATCAGACCGGTACAATGTTTATGTATTAGCCTTGTTAGCCACGTGGGTGGTTAACGGCGTGTAACACCATTGAATTAAGTAATGTGATGAGTTGAATTTTCCGCTGCAGTTTAATGTTATGTGTACGGTGGTAGTTGGGGTGTTACAGTAGGAGAACGGTATCTGGTGATAACGTTTCCGACCTAAGGAACGTTCTAACCACGGCTATGCGTGAGTTAGTTATGTGATGTTGTGTGTAATGTTTGTGTGTGAATGTATGACTCTCCCTTCCCTTGTGTGTGTCTAACAAGACTTAACCCAATGTTGTGATTGTTTAACTAAGTTCAATGATGAACTTCTGACAAGTGCTAACGGGGGAAGTGAGGAGTCCGGTCTGTTCCGGCCACGCGTGTGAGTATGGGGGTCGTTGTCATATCAGGTTGGATCCTCTCCGTATGTTATGGTTGTTTTCCAATTTGGTTTCCAACCTTCCCTGTAGCTTAACCAAGGCTATTACTGACTCACGTCGGGCCACAGGGGCATACTATGTTATGTTTGTTCGGTGTGCTTGGATCACTATATCCGAGACACCTTGTGCTAAGTTATCCGTTCATTTAACGAGACGGTAACGAGTTATGTAACAAGCTTATCATGAGACTGGCAACATTCTCTAGGCTCACCAGTGTATTAACAATGTTTGGGTTGGTTCCTAAGAGATCCATTCCCGTTATGTTATGTGATGTTGTTGTAATGCAATTTCTATTGCGATGTTATTATGTGCACGTTGAAACGTGAAAGTGTTGTTATTTGTTGTTATGGGATGCATGTTATATGTTGCAAAAATGTGGAGTATGTGGATCATGGATATGAATCCCAGTTTGTGATAGGAGGCATTTAAGGATAACCCGAATAACGGGTAAGTGTCGTCTATTAAGGAAGTAGCTCCATTAGAGGAGAAACACTCTAGGGATAATGAATACCATGAATGACTTATCAAATAAGGATGTACTATCCGTTTGTTGAGCCCATTGAGGCGAGATGTTATGTGTTGTGTGTTTACAGTCGCATGCATGATTTAAATATAATCAACCGCATGCTAAGATGACAATTAGTTGTGCGTGGCCCGGTAGCATGTGGGCTGCGGGATTACCATACCAGCAAAGGTGCTGAGCCCCTTGGGGGCCACCCTTTCTCTTCTTTTCCTATTTCAGGTACAAAGAGCAGGAAGCCGTTCGAGAGTAGGACGGGGTAGTCGTTGTACATGGGTAATCTTTTAAGTTGTACATGTACAGTAGGTGTAGTAAGACCGAGATTGTTATCGGCATCAGTTTGGGAATACTCGGTACAGTTGAAAGGTGTATGTTGTTGTTGTTGTTAATGGAAAGGGATAGTAATGTGTAGTCGCTCGGGAATTTAGCCCATCAGACCGGTACAATGTATATGTATTAGCCTTGTTAGCCACGTGGGTGGTTAACGGCGTGTAACACCAAGAAGTTAAGTAATGTGTTGAAGTTTGTTTTCCGCTGCAGTTTGTTGTTAAGTGTGTTTGTTGTTGGATGGGGTGTTACACCTAGAATTAGAACACTTAAAAACTAGAAAACTAGGTAAAAATATACCTTTGCAACAGATTTTGATTTGAGCTAGTTAGTGGGCAGGTTAGGAGAGATAGTTAATGCATTGTGAGCTTTAGAAATGACATTAAAAGAGGGAGCTATAGATGGAGAAAGTGAGAGTTAAAATTTGTAGCATAATGCAACTAAGTGAAGATAGTGTAGGTGCTGAAATGAGAACTTAAGAAAATAAGTGAGTGAATTAGCATAGAAGGAGTAATAGGTTAGTAATGGATTTAAACATGTTTAGAAGGATAATTAGGTGCTAATATATGTGAGATTAAGTGTAGGAACAATGGGGAAATAATTAGGCAATGTTTGGTCTGTAACAAATTAAGAAATTGTCAAATTTGCAAAATACTGCAGCAGGTCCGAGACTTAGTCCCGGACAAGGACCCAGACCATGCTGCATTTTGTATCCGAGAGTTAGAACAAGGAGTGGTCCGGGACTTAAGTCCAGTGCAAGGACCCGGACCACCCCTATTAAACATGCCGTGAGTTAACCAAGAATTCTGGTCTGGGACTTGACATAAGGACAAGGACCCGGACCACGTGTGAAAAACTGTCCGAGAGTTTAAGGAGCTTCTGGTCCGGGACTCAGGTCCAGTATGAGGACCCAGACCATGCAATTAAATCAGCCGAGAGTTGTGACCACATGTTGGTCCGGGACTTAAGACCCGGACAAGGTCCCGGACCAACCAAAAATTGTAAAATTAAGTTCATTAAGTGGGGTTTAAGGTAAGGAAGTGAATGGTTATGATGGTATAAGATAATTAGGACTTAATTAGGGATGTTTAAAGGTCATTAAGAGTATAAACGAGTTTGAAAAGTAATAAAGAGAAAGTAAACCATATGTAAGTATAAGGATTGTAAAGATATAGTAAGTATGAGCTAGGAAACGTAAGAGTAATCGAGTTATGCTAAAGATAGTTAGATTAATCACTCGATTATATGTATGTAATAGGACTTGGATTGTGAACACCGGAGGAAAGTTGGATACAAGTACAATGGTGAACGGTATGAACTTCTCATGCCCTGTATGCTACCTTGGTTACTCTGATTTGTGTGTTGTGTGCTAACTGATCACCAAATAAGATAAACGCATGAATCGGATATATTATGCTTACTTGTGATTATCATGAGATTGTTCTTTGTTTGGATATTCTCTTTAAATCATAGTTTGTATAATTCATGAAATGTATGAATGAATATGAATGTGTGTATGCTTGATGTAGTGTACTGTGACCGAATGTTATTGTGATTGGACTTCTAACTGATTCCTAACAAGCTAACCAATCTAACTTAATAAATTGGTAATTGAATTGGAATGAGTAGAAGTCTGATATAGTTTCGACCACGCGTGAGGAGGCGGAGTCACAAGAGGTTGGCTCCAATTCCTGACTCTTAACTGGTCCACAGCCCAAACCCCTTAAATGGGTAGCATCCTAGATTGGTGAGTCAAGTAAATCCCGGTGTTGGGACAGAGTAGTCCCCGGGCCGGAGGTCATACCGACTTAACATGAGTAAAAGTAAGTAAGTAAGAATGAGTAAACAAGTATTGTAAAGTAAGTAAGTAAAGTAAGAGTAAGTAATGTGTAATGAGTAAAAGAATAATAAGAATCCGATTAACCCGGATGTGCAATTTGGCTAACCCTTGTGAAGGTTAGTATGGTGTGTGCTACTGTACTACTGTTCTTGGATTGTATATTGCACTGCATATGATTGTATGTTGTATGCAAAGCATGTATGTATGAAGTTAGTGAACCGCATGTACAGTCGACCTTAAATAGTCGGCGTACCCTAGTTAGCATGTGGTATATGTGAAGTTTATGCGTAGCTTTTGCTAAGCCCCTTGGGGTGATGTTTTTAATATAATGCAGGTCCTCAAGACGGGTGAAGATGACGAAGAGTTTAAGTTTGATTCTTCTTGTCTGTAATTAATGAATTGCGAAAGGTGTACTATGTTGTACATGGCTGTAGGTTTTTGTTAGCCGGTACCATAGGGTACACCCTTTGGGATAATGAAAGGATGGTGAATTGGTGTAGATGAGTAGCTTGTAGAAACTCATTCATTTTTGGGAGACTTGGAAGGGATGTAACTGAATACACTTTTGATACTCGGTAATCCAGCAATGTAAGAATATTTTCTTTTGTATTTGGTATGTAATGTAGTAGCTCGGTATATTTAGGCATCAGACCGTGACTATAGGTAGAGTAAGCCTAGCTAGCCATATGGGCGGTTAGCAGCGTTGTATCACCCGCCGTAGTAGTAGTATTTCCGCTACGACGTAGTAGGATAATGAGGGTGATTAGAAGGTAAGTAAAGGATTAGCAGTAGGGGTGTTACAAAAAGTGGTATCAACGCGTAGTTACGCTCTGATGACCTACAATACCGAGCATAGGGATTACCGAGTTAGGATTTTAACTGTCTTAAGACGGATACTTAGAAACCTAACTAGGAACTACCGTTGTTAACTACAGATACCCTTGACGTCCTTATGGATGATACCTTGCTTAAATACGAGACCATGGTCCCATGTCACATGTTACAAGCCTAATGCGAATGTTAAATGTTCAGATGTCAGGACGAGGCCGAGCTAGAGGCGAAGCCTCTGAGGGACCCGGCGTGTAGACGATAGCAGAGATCGTCGCCGCCACGGTAGCGCAGATGCTACCACAAGTAATCACTGCTATGCAGCAAACCCACAAAACCAACAGAACCAAACGGGACCAATCCCGCCCCCTCCACCCAGAGAAGCAAACTGGGTAAAAGCTGTAGCGAAACTCCGACCTCCATGCTTTAGAGGCGAGAGTGATCCGGCTAAGCTAGAAGCCTACATCTCCGAGATGGAGACGGCATTCGAAACCCTCGAAGCTCCTGCTGGAGTTCGAGTTAGAGTAGCGGGTTACTATCTAAAGGATGCAGCCATGGATTGGTGGAAACTAATCAAGAACGACCATGCTGATGACCCTACCTTCGACTGGGAATCCTTCACAGCCCTCCTCCGATCCAAATACTACCCTGAGCATGTCAAAACAAGAAAAAGGCTAGAGCTGGATGCCTTGAAAATGACAGAGAAGATGTCTATCGATGAGTACAACCGCACCTTCACGTCTCTTCTCCGTCTTCTACCCGACCTTGGGTATACCGGCCTGGTGTTGGTCGATCGCTTCTATGATGGTCTGAGCCATCGCCTTCGGTACGGCATGGGCTACACCAGATTTACCTCCCTTCAGGTAAATATCGGTTTAACCCTTAGTACCATTGTAAATCCTTAAATAATCTTTACCTCTATCTTCTTTATTCAGAATCCCGGCTAATACCTGAAACTTCAGGAGTGTTATCATGCGGCATCTCGCGCTGAGATCACTTGCCAATTGAAGGATGAAGAAACCGCGCTTAAGCACAAGGCCAACAACAAAAGCACATGAGTGCCGAGGAGCAAACCAGGGTAAGAGCTGGAAAAAGAAGAAGGGGAAATTCTTTCAGCAAACCCAAAAGAACTTCCCAAGTGAGAGTAGTGCCCAGGAGAAGGGCAAACCAGTTGAGCTTCTTCAACTTGGTCTTTGCACCGGTGGCTGCGAAGCCACTAAGATCACACCCACCGAAGGGTAAACTTCTATTTCTAAATCGTATTTGTATAAGTATCATACCTAGTATTTCCGCACAAATGTGCTAACTCTCCAAAACTTAGGTTTTGGCTCCGGTTTCACCAAGAACTACTCAGATGGCCACGCATATGTGTGTAGGAAGTGCAACCAAGACCATCCCGGCATGGATTGCCATGGGAGAGAAATCCGGTGCTACAACTGTCAAAAGCCCGGACACCGAGCCAACATGTGCCCCGAAAATGCCAAACCAAGAGGGACCTTCCAAAGCTACAAGCAGAGGGAAGGCAAGGAGGTTGCATCTGGCGATGCACCAGCCCAGTAGGCGCCCCAGGGACAGGGATCCCGAGGTCCTCAGAAGGGCGCACCCCAGAGGCATCCTGCCTTGCACATTATTGATAGAGATGGGACCGGTTCTAAGTCCGGCCTAGGTAATAAACTGAACCTTTAAACCTTGATAAGCATGACTAAGTATTAGAGTAACTGTTTGAATGAATGCATAAATGAATGAATTGGAGTATGTATTGAGCATGAAATGAAGTAGTTGAAACTAGTACTCACCGTAGATGAAATTTACAACCATAGGAAGCTTTAGTATCTGCTATCCGATCCCTTTGAAGCCAAATCAAGAAGAGACCAACATCACCAATCACTACTACACCAACGAGCAGTGTCAGGTCATCCGACCAGGTATGATTCTATTAAAGGAATACCTGACAGCCGAAGCTCAAGTTTCAATCATCCGACAATGCAACGAACTAGGAACGGGTCTAGTACCCCCGGTGGAGCGAAGATGAAGCTGAAGATGATGTGCTTGGGAAAGGACTGGAACCCTTATACCAAGACATACCAAGAGACACGAATACAAGATGGAGGGACGCCACCGACAGTACCCCCAGAATTTCTTACACTTCTTACACAAGAAGTAGGACTTGCACAACAATGTGAATATGATCCGATCCCCGTTATTGAAGCGGACCTTTGTATCGTCAACTTCTATGAGAAAGAAGGACGACTTGGGTTACACCAAGACAAGGACGAGACAGCGGAATCTCTTGAACAAGGAGTGCCCGTAGTGTCTTGGTCCATTGGTGATGACGCCGTATTTATGTATAGCGAGCAGAAGCGAGTGGACCTTGCACAGAAACTGGTATTGAGATCCGGAGATGTCCTAATCATGGGTGGAAAATCAAGGATGCTGTATCACGGGATGAAATACCCCAAACTTAGATATTGTGTTTAAGTGATAAACTAAGATATAAGAAGGCTAAAGAATGCCTTAGAAACGTTAAGAAGTCATTTTAATCAAAGAAAACATAAGGAAACACCGAAAGAGCAGTTTAAGCAAAAACGTGCTCTAAGCTTGGAGAGACGTGGGTGAGCACCCAAATATCGTTCTAAGACCTTAGTAATATCCTAATGGCCATTTTAAGCCAATTACCAAAGAAAACCAAGCTCAAAAACAAGTTAAAACATAAATTGTGCTTTAAGGACTCTTAAAGCACATTTTTGAAAAATTGTCTTAGAAAGGGGTTTTAAGTGGCTAAATGCCCATGATTACTCCTTAATTAACATGTGTACTAATTATTATCACATTAGGAAGTCTAAATCAATGGGAAATCAAAAATTTCACAAATATGTGCACTAATTTGTGAATAGTAACCAAATAGTGCCTAGTTTAGTCTTTAATCAATTAAGTCTAATTAATTGGTCAAACAAGACCATGACCAGCCTAATTAATGAAGGGGGCCGGTTTTCTAACGGTGTGAGTCACCAAGAGTGGCCAATTAATGTTAGAAGAAAAAGAGAAAAGTAACTTGTTACTATTTGCTTTTAAGGAATCAAATATCTTATATGCCATCTCTCTCCTCCTTTCTTCATTCATCACCTTCTTCATCGATTTCTCTTAAAATCTGTAGCATAATGCAACTAAGTGAAGATAGTGTAAGTGCTGAAATGAGAACTTAAGAAAATAAGTGAGTGAATTAGCATAGAAGGAGTAATAGGTTAGTAATGGATTTAAACATGTTTAGAAGGTTAATTAGGTGCTAAAATATGTGGGACTAAGTGTAGGAACAATGGGGAATTAATTAGGCAAAGTTTGGCCTGTAACAGATTAAGAAATTGTCAAATTTGCAAAATACTACAGCAGGTCCGGGACTTAGTCCCCGAACAAGGACCCGGACCATGCTGCATTTTGTATCCGAGAGTTAGAACAAGGAGTGGTCCGGGACTTAAGTCCAGTGCAAGGACCCGGACCACCCCTATTAAACATGCCGTGAGTTAACCAAGAATTCTGGTCTGGGACTTGACATAAGGACAAGGACCCGGACCACGTGTGAAAAATTGTCCGAGAGATTAAGGAGCTTCTGGTCCGGGACTTAGGTCCAGTATGAGGACCCGGACCATGCAATTAAATCAGCCGAGACTTGCGACCACATGTTGGTCCGGGACTTAAGACCAGGACAAGGTCCCAGAGCAATAAAAAATTGTAAAATTAAGTTTATTAAGTCGGGTTTAAGGTAAGGAAGTGAATGGTTATGATGGTATAAGATAATTAGGACTTAATTAGGGATGTTTAAAGGTCATTAAGAGTATAAACAAGTTTGAAAAGTAATAAAGAGAAAGTAAACCATATGTAAGTATAAGGATTGTAAAGATATAGTAAGTATGAGCTAGGAAACGTAAGAGTAATCGAGTTATGTTAAAGATAGTTAGATTAATCACTCGATTGTATGTATGTCATAGGACTTGGATTGTGAACACCGAAGGAAAGTTGGATACAAGTACAACGGTGAACGGTATGAACTTTTCATGCCCTGTATGCTACCTTGGTTACTCTGATTTGTGTGTTGTGTGCTAATTGATCACCAAATAAGATAAACGCACGAATCAGATATATTATGCTTACTTGTGATTATCATGAGATTGTTATTTGTTTGGATATTCTCTTTAAATCATAGTTTGTATAATTCATGAAATGTATGAACGAATATGAATGTGTGTATGCTTGATGTAATGTATTGTGACCGAATGTTATTGTGATTGGACTTCTAACTGATTCCTAACAAGCTAACCAATCTAACTTAATAAATTGGTAATTGAATTGGAATGAGTAGAAGTCTGATATAGTTTCGGCCACGCATGAGGAGGCGGAGTCACAAGAGGTTGGCTCCAATTCCTAACTCTTAACTGGTCCACGGCCCAAACCCCTTAAATGAGTAGCATCCTAGATTGGTGAGTCAAGTAAATCCCGGTGGTGGGACACAGTAGTCCCCGGACCGGAGGTCATACCGACTTAACATGAGTAAAAGTAAGTAAGTAAGAATGAGTAAACAAGTATGGTAAAGTAAGTAAGTAAAGTCAGAGTAAGTAATGTGTAATGAGTAAAAGAGTAATAAGCATCCGATTATCCAGGATGTGCAATTTGGCTAACCCTTGTGAAGGTAAATATGGTGTGTGCTACTGTACTATTGTTCTTGGATTGTATATTGTACTACATATGATTGTATGTTGTATGCAAAGCATGTATGTATGAAATTAATGAACCGCATGTACAGTCGACTTTAAATATTCGGCGTACCCTAGTTAGCACGCAGTATATGCGAAGTTTATGCGCAGCTTTTGCTGAGCCCCTTGGGGCGATGTTTTTAATATAATGCTGGTCCTCGAGACGGGTGACGATGACGAAGAGTTTAAGTTTGATTCTTTTTGTCTGTAATTAATGAATTGCGAAAGGTGTACTATGTTGTACATGGCTGTAGGTTTTTGTTAGCCGGTGTACCATAGGGTACACCCTTTTGGATAATGAAAGGATGGTGAATTGGTGTAGATGAGTAGCTTGTTGAAACTCAGTCATTTTTGGGAGACTTGGAAGGGATGTAACTGAATACACTTTTGATACTCGGTAATCCAGCAATGTAAGAATATTATCTTTCGTATTTGGTATGTAATTAGTAGATCGGTATATTTAGGCATCAGACCGTGACTGTAGGTAGAGTAATCCTAGCTAGCCGTATGGGCGGTTAGCGGTGTTGTATCACCCGCCGTAGTAGTAGTATTTCTGCTGCGACGTAGTAGGATAATTAGGGCGATTAGAAGGTAAGTAAAGGATTAGCGGTAGGGGTGTTACAATACTATCCTAAGTAAATTACTTAGGCACGGGACACGACATTGTCATTCTCTAGAGCATGTCTCTAACATGTTTATATCCTAGATGAATGCTAGGCATGCGTAAGACCCTTAGGGTGGCTAAGTGATATGTGAACTCATTATAACTGTAACACCCCTACCGCTAATCCTTTACTTACCGTCTAATCGTCCTAATTATCCTACTACTCGCAGTGGAATTACTACTACTACGGCGGGTGATACAACGCCGCTAACCGCCCATACGGCTAGCTAGGCTTACACTACTTACAGTTACAGTATGATGTCTAAATAATACCGAGCTATTATATTGCATTCTACTTACAAAATATCATATACTTACAATGCTAGATTACCGAGTATCAAATGCATAGTTAATTACATCCCTTCCTAATCTCCCAAAAATAATGTGTTTCTACCAACTCCTCATCTACACCATATCATAATTCTTTCATTATCCAACTAACAAAAGGCCTATAGCCATGTACAACTTGGTACACCTTTCAAAGTTCAATAATTACATCCAAAACGAAAACTATCTTGGTTCTCACCGAGTCTTCACCCATCTCGAGGACCTGTAAATATTAAAAACAATGCCCCAAGGGGCTCATCAAAAAGCTGCATATAAACTTCGCATATACCCCGTGCTAACTAGGGTACGCCGCCTATTTAAGGTCAACTGTACATGTGGTTCATTATTATCATGCATACATGCTTTACATACATCACACTGTCATATACAATACAATACATAAGCCAAACAACCAATAGAAAAGATACACAATACTACCTTCACAAGGGTTAGCCAAATTACACATCCGGGTTAATCGGATGCTTATTAACTCTTTTACAGTTACCATTACTTACACAAACTTTCTCTTACTTTACTTACTTACTTTTCCTATACTCATTACGCATCACTTACTTAATTTACTCATGTTAAGTCGGTATGACCTGGCGCAAGGGACAACACCGTCCCACCACCGGGTTTTTTACTTGGCTCACTATCCAGGATGCTACCCACTTTAAGGGGTTTGGGCCGTGGACAAGTTTAAGAGCCAGGAATTGGAGCCAACCGCCTGTGGACTCCGCCTCCTCACGCGTGGCCGAAACTATATCGGACTTCTACTCATTCCAATTTACCAATTTATTAAGTTAGATTGGTTAGCTTGGTAGGAATCAGTTAGAAGTCCATCACAAACGAATTCGGTTACAGTACAATACATCAAGCATACACACATTCATTATCATCCATACATTTCATGAATTATACAAACTATGATTTTAAGACAATATCCAACAAGAAACAATATCAAATATTCACAAGTAAGCATAATAGTTCAGATTCGTGCATTTATCTTGTTAGGTGATCAATTAGCACACAAGCACACAAATCAGAGTAGCCAAGGTAGCATACGGGGCATGAGAAGTTCATACCGTTCACCGTTGTACTCGAACTGACTTTCCTTCGGTGTTCACAAATCAAGTCCTATAACATACATGGAGTTGTATGGTTAATGACCTATAATTTATTTAACTCTTGCTACATTACCTTTCCCTAGGCATACTTACTAATTCTTACAAGTTACAAGTGATTATGAATCCATTTCATTCTTTTTAGTTTTCTTTCCTTACTCAACAATGATTTCTATATATATATATATATGTACATATGTATATATGGGTATACATGTATATATATATATTTGTTATAATTTTTAATTTTTTTTTGTTTGACTCGACCGACCTTACCCAGTGTCGGACCCAAGGTCGGTCGAAGTCAGTAAGTTAATACGCTGGAAGAATTCAGGCCCGACCGACCTTGCAAGTCCGGTCCCAAGGTCGGTCCATTCCAGTAGACTTCCATCTTTGTAAATCTGGGCTTGACCGACCTTGCAAGTCCGGTCCCAAGGTCGGTCTAGTCCAGTAGTTCCATTTTTATTTCTGTTTTCAGTTCTTCCTGTTACCCATTACTTCCCCATTGTTCCTACACTTAATCCCACATGTTTTAACACTAAGTGGACCTCCTAATCCACCTTAGTTCATCCATTAACTCATTACCCATTTCCATACTAACTTACATACTTGTTTTCCCAAACTTCATTTCAGCACTTACATTTTTTTTTTCCTAGTATAGTTATGCTACAAATTTTGATTCTCACTTTCTACTTCTAGTGCTCCCTCTTCTAATGTCATTCCTAAGGCTTATAATGCATTACACATCTCTCCTAACCTTCCAACTAACTAGTTCCGATTAAAATCTGTTTCAAGAACATGTTTTCTACCTAGTTTATAGCTCTTAAGTGTTCTAGTTCCTAGGTTAATTTTGACATAACCTCCCCTATATTTTTACATTCTCACCACATGTTTTAGTTCACAAAACACCACTCATTACACCCGTTTATTAACAGCATTAATATACAATCCTCCAAAGCAATTACTAAGCATTATCCCTCATTAAATTTCCTACACACAACATCTAATTCCCTCTAGGTTTCAACAAGTTTTTAAATGTCTTTTAAGTTTCAAAACAGTTTGGTTCTTTTCCCACATTGTTCCACTACTCATTAACATTTACAATACTCATTTACACTACTAAAAATCTGTTACAATAGACATTACAACTACACAAGGTGAGCATTATTTTACCTTGTTCTCCTTCTAGTTCTTCTTCCTTATTCTTTCTTCTTTCTTCTTCCCTTATTCCTTTCCTTTCCTCTCTTCCCACCGGTTATGTAAATTCAATCTCTAAAGCTACAACCCATTCATTATACATTCTAAATTAAACTAACCCTTAATCATCTTTAAAGCTTAAGGTGAGTTTTAGGGTTTAACAATTGATATTACCTTGCAAGAGATGAGATGAAGTCTAAGCTAGCTCAAGAAAAAGATTTCTACTCCTCCAAGGAAGCCAAAATCGGCTAGAACACAAGCACCAAACAAGAGTTTAGGTTGGATTTTCGTTTTGCCAACTAGGGCTAGAAAAAGATGAGGTTTCAAGAGTATTTTTACCTCAAAATGAAAAGGAGATGAAGGTGCTTCTAATGGTGGTCTTCAAGCTCCAAATGCAGCACACCCATGGAGATGAAAATGGGTGTTTTCGGATTTTGAAAAGAGGAATGTGTTCTCCTTGATGAGAGGATTCCAATGGTATAAGTTTTGTAATTTTGAAGAAGGTTAGAGTAGTTAACAAGAGGAGAGAAGTGGGCTGTTGGTGTGGGTTGAGCAAATCGCCATTGTTGGCATGGGAAGAAGAAATAAAACAGAGAAAGAAGAGAGGTGCAGTACGCGAGGTTTGTGAGGGATAGGAGAGAAAATAACTAAAATAAGGTATGTGTACTTTCTTTTGCTTTTTTACTTTCTTCTTTGTCTTTTGTATATTAGGAACAATTAAGGGAGTGTGAGGGGTAAATAAAATCGGCTGACACACAGCCCTATTATGAGTTTTAAAATTTTATTTGCAATAGTGGACACACTAGTTTGGTTTATTTGCACTTTCACCCCACAACTTCCCGTTTTTGACAGTTTTTACTATTTTCTCGTTTTATTGATTTTATTGGCTCAAGACCTTCACTAATGTTTATTAATGATTATTTGGTTGAATAAAATTGTTACGAGTCTATTTGACCCGCTTAAAGTCGTGTTTTCCCTATTTCCTCGAAAAACGCGCTTTAAGGTTCGTTTATGTTTTTAATCCGTTTTAAGGATCCGTTTTCTTCGGGATTCATTCCCTCATGATTATTTAGACATAATTAAGCTTTTGAGTTACTTATTAGCCTAATTACTCACTATTTTTAATTACGGAGTATTTCAATCTACCCCCTTAAGGAACTTTGCCCTCAAAGTTGCTCAAGGTTAATAGTTTAATAATTCTATTCATTAGGCAAACCAATTGCCATAATGTGTCTTACTACCACCTATGAGGTGTTTACTTCTTCCACATTGCAAGCGTACACAATTCAAGCACCGTACACAATTCACATACACAATCCATCATTTTCAATTCATACCATCACACAATACACAACTGCAATTCACATTACACATTGCACCAATACATTACACATCGTACCTACACATCCATACATTGCACATTAGACATACATACCACATACACTCCGCACTACATGTGCCATCAAAATATACTTCAGTACATACACCCTATGCAATGCTAACCCAAAGCAATGCAAAAGCAAAAAGGCTCTACCCCCCTTAAAAAGGGGTATGCCCCGTACCCATATCTACTAAATACTAGACTATCTAGTCTATGAATAACTGTGGGTACTTCGCCTTCATGGCGTCTTCTAGCTCCCATGTCGCTTCTTCGACATCATGGTTTGACCATAGGACCTTCACCATTCGTATTGACTTATGGCAAGTGTCTCTGGTCTTCCTATCAAGGATTCTCACAGGGGTCTCGACATATCTCATGGTCGACTCAATGGAAAGATTCTTAGGCTCTAGGACATGAGAAGGATCGGCGATGTACTTCTTGAGTTGTGACACATGAAAAACATCATGGACACGCCCCAAGTCCTCAGGTAATGCTAACTTGTAGGCTACAGATCCAACTCTCTCAGTGATAGTGTACGGCCCTACAAACTTCAGACTCAGCTTGCCCTTCTGGCCAAAACGGAATAAGCCCTTCATAGGTGAAACACACAAGAACACTTGGTCGCCCACGGTGAACTCAAGGTCGCGTCGTTGCACATCCGCATAGGATTTCTGTCTATCTTGGGCTGCTTTCATGTTAGCTCAGATTTGTTACACTTCCGCTTGGACTTGTTCTAAATACTCCGGTCCTATGATGACCGCTTCACTTGACTCATCCCAACACAAAGGTGTACGACAAGGTCCACCGTATAGGGCTTGGAAAGGTGACATCTTAATCGAAGCATGATAGCTATTATTGTATGAGAACTCGATAAGATGAATCTTATCTAACCAACTCCCCTGAAAGTCTAAGGCACATGCTCTAAGCATGTCCTCTAGTGTCAGGATGGTCCTTTCTGTCTGACCGTCGGTCTGAGGATGGAAGGAGGTACTCAGCTTCAATTCCATACCCAACGCTTCTCGTGTGGCTCTCCAGTATCTCGAAAGAAATCTGGTGTCGCGGTCAGATACTATGGTCTTCGGGACTCCGTGGTGTCTAATGATCTCTCTGTCGAATAGCTCAGCGAGCTTCATTACCTTCCAAGTGTCCTTCATCGGTATGAATCTGGCAACCTTGGTGAGGCGATCGACTACAACCCATATCATGTTGAGTCCTCCCCAGGCAGGTGGGAGTCCTACAACAAAATCCATGGAGATATCGTGAAATTTCCACTCCGGAATTGGCATCGATTGTACCATTCCGCCCTGTCTATGATGTTCAAATTTTAATTTCTGGCATGTTAAGCATCTCAATACATACTCTATCACATCTGATTTCATTCCTGACCACCAGAAGTTCTCTTCATGTCTTTGCACATCTTGGTGGCTCCTAGTTGGACTGACAATGTAGAACTGTGTGACTCTCGCAGGATGCGATCCCTTAGCTCAGCATTGCTTCGGGGGATGCATAGCCTGCCATTCAGCCGAATCAGACCATCTTCATGCAACTTAAAATCATACTTTTTCTTCTCAAATGTGCCATCTGTGATCTTCTGTCTGATTTCAGTCAGGTAAGGGTCGCTCAGCTGAGCGTCTCACACCTCGTCGACCAAGCTAGAAGAAGCGAGTAGCGAATGGAGCGAGTGTGCTCGACGACTCAGGGCGTCAGCTACCACATTTGCCTTCCCTTCCTTATACTGTAGGTTGATGTTGTAGTCTGAGAGAAACTCCATCCACCTACTTTGTCTCAAATTCAACTCTTTCTGCGTGAATACATACTGTAAGCTCTTGTGGTCGGAGTAGATGATGATGCTTACCCCATAGAGATAGTGTCGCCATATCTTCAAGGCGAAGACAATGGCTCTTAACTCTAAGTCGTGTGTCGGGTAATTCTCCTCATTCTTTTTCAGCTGGCGGGAGGCGTAAGCTACAACCTTGCCATGCTTCATGAGTACGCATCCCATTCCCTTGCCTGATGCGTCACAATACACCTCAAATCCCTTTGTGTCCTCTAGAAGAGTAAGGATGGGCGTTGAGGTCAATGAGTCTTTTAGGCTCTGAAATGATACTTTGCACTCGTCTGTCCATACAAATGGTGCATCTTTCTTCATCAGTGTAGTCATGGGCTTATCGACTTTCGAGAAGTCCTTTACAAATCTCCGGTAGTAACCAGCTAGACCAATAAAGCTCCAAATGTCGGTAACAGTCTTGGGTCTAGGCCATGATTGTACAGCTTCTATCTTTGAAGGGTGAACTGAAATACCTGGGCTTGAGATGACATGACCGAGGAATGATACCTGATCTAGCCAGAACTCGCATTTGGAGAACTTCACATACAGCTGGTTCTCGCTCAGTGTCTCAAGTACTTTCCTCAAGTGAATTTCATGTTCTTCTGCTGATTTGGAATACACAAGGATGTCATCGATAAATACTACAAGTGAAGTGTCTAAGTGCTCACTGAATAGTCGGTTCATTAGATCCATGAACTTTGTTGGTGCATTTGACAAACCGAATGGCATGACGGTGAATTCGTAGTGGCCATATCTGGTACGGAATGCTGTTTTCTCTATGTCTTGCTCTTTGATAGCAATCTGATGATACCTAGAATGGAGGTCAATCTTGGAGAAGACTGAGGCTCCTTTCAGCTGGTCGAATAGGTCGTCGATGCGTGGTAATGGGTATTTATTTTTTACTGTAACCACATTCAGCTAGCGGTAGTCAATATAAAGTCGGAGGCTACCGTCCTTCTTCTTCACAAAAAGGACCGGTGCTCCCCAGGGTGATACGCTCGGGCGTATGAACCCTTTGTCGAGTAGATCAAGTAACTGCTCTTTCAACTCTATCATTTCTGCGGGTGCCATACGTTACGGTGCCCTAGCAATGGGACCAGTACC
>JAIOTZ010000392.1:0-55998 GCA_023374045.1 Limonium bicolor
GACAAACAAGATTTCATCCTTTGTCTGCTTTGACCGTTATAGAGAGTCGAGATTTAGCACTGCTCTTCTCTTTTTGGACTAGGGTAATCGGATTTTTAGCTTTGGTGGCTCTACTCGCGTGATCGTCTCTTCGTTCTTTCACCTTTGGCCTTGGAACTCCATTCTCGCCCAAAGGCTACTCCCGTTAATATTCCAGCCTCTGATGCCATCTATGACTCTTTTGGCATCCTCAACATGATTAACGTCAACAAAAGCACAGGCATTACGATTCCAAGTTCTCCATTTCCTACTAATGTAGAGTCTACTCCACCGAGCAAATCTACTCACAAGCCTGCCTAGTTGATACTCCGATACCTCTCTATGAATGTTGTCAATAAATATAGTGGCAGTAGAATTACCTTTAGGGCTGTTCTTACCATGTCGATAACAACCAGGAGCCAGGGTTCGAACGTACCCGGGGGGAGTAGGGACTTGCGGTCCACGGTCATACTTCGCATTATGGCATCTCCCTCTAGCCGCTCCATATCTAGCCTTCTATTCAGTCGCAGATTCTCTGACCTCTCCTCCATGAGCGAACATCAACCCTCCCCATGACTACAGACCGAAAAGCATGACGAGACGAGACGGGGCTGAAGAAATAGGAATCTGGAGGTGCGGGTGAAAGCAAAGGAGATACGGTTCTATGGTGACGTTGACGTGAGGGAGTTGATGGAAAAAGAATAGCGGTGGTTGAAAGGCAGCTGAAGGAAGGAAAGGGGAGTTGGGATGGTGTGGATGGAGGGGGGCGACTGGGTTATGGAAGGGAGAGGGAAGCGACGGACATGGTGGCTGTAGGGGGAGGAGGAGAGTCAGGGAAGGGAAGCGAAGAGAGAGGTGGGAGCGCATAGTGAAATAATTATTGATCACAATATAGCGTCACATAGTTTGAGCAGAGAAAACCAACTCTGTTTAGTATTTTCTTTCAACTCATTCAAATGTCTCTCATGTCACTTTTCACTTTCCTTGTACAAAGAGATATACTATACTAGTACTACTACAATTTATGTGTTGATTTTGACACCCAGCTCAGCCACACACCAGAAAAGCAAATAAAAATGATACCCTCATACATGATTTATGTGTGAGCCTCATACATGATTTAATAAGTATCGTGATCAAAACTTTGGACCGTCAAATTTATTTTAAAAAACTGATCCGATGATTAAAGTGGGTATGACTCCATAGTATTGAGCTTGTAGGTTGAGTGAAAAGATGGAGGTGTAAACGGTTGGTATTTTTCAATACTTTATAAGAAGGGGCGGACCTTTTCGTTGATTCAAAATCTTACCAAAATCTTATTGCTAAAAAAAAAATCTTACCTAAATCCGTGTGTAGTGAAGGTAGTAGGATTAGATAAAGGCACCTGATTTGTCTTTACCATAAAGGTAACAATATTAGCCATCGATATAAAATTATATATGCCATGGGTATACATAATATTAGTCATGATTATTTATAAATAACAACCATCATATAAAAACTACTATCTTAATAAAATAATTGTTAGTAATAAATTTAAGTGAATCTTACGTTTATGAACAAAAATTTACCTATGGTGGTTTTTAGGGTGTGTGGTGTAGGAGAATCCTTTTTAACAGTTTATTTTATATTTATAATATCCTTATTGACTCGACACATTTTAAAGGTTTGTGGTAACAACCTTAAACCCTTTACTACAAACCCTAAAATAGATTTTCATTGTTTTAGCTTTCCTATGATGGTATTTAAGATCTATGCTGACTAACATGTTCGGGTATATGTACGACTAACAATCTTTTATTTATTAGTTTAAGCTTTTATATATAAAAAATTGTTACCATAGACAGTAAGATATGTAAGCCATGTATACATAAATATGTATGTCATAGCTAAATAAAATATTGGCCACGATTATATATCGTTACTATTCCATTGTTTATATAAAAGATTTATGGTTTAGGGTCTTACAATGCTTGTATTACAAACCCTAAAATATTTTCGGTATTTTTTAACTGATCATATAGTGGTTTTTATGGTTTGTGGTATAGGATAATGTTGGTGTAGAGTAATCTTAAAAAAAATCGTTTTTGAGGCTGAATACTGAGCCTATAGCTTGTATTCTATAGCCAACAGCCTATGAGTTTATTTAATTTTGTAAGTGCAAATAACAACTTCCTTAAAATATTATTATTAGTTATCTGGTGGCTATCAATTTTTATATATATGGCCAATAATATCCTATAAAAATGGCTAACATTTTTTCTCCATATGACTGACATTAATGCCTTTATGTAAAGACAATTTAGTAGCCTTTACCCTAACCACACCCGTAGTGAAGTTGTCTGTATGCTCATTCATTTAAAAAGAAAACTGTAGCACAATACATTTTCCATTCACAAAGAGTACATCTATATTTTTTATACAATACAGTTGTGTGAGGACATTTGTACATCAATAACAAGAGTACGATTTTACATTTCTCAGTAGTACAACTTTTTGTCATTATATGTTAAACATACATTTACATTTACCAAGAGTACATAATGTTATACATTGATAGAATAGTATAGCTTTGCCTTTATCTGGAGTATTATCTCTCATGCAAGTGAAGTGCATTCATCATTGATCAATACTCCCCCGTTCAACAATATCTGTTATTTTAGAAACTTACACATTTATTAAAAAAAGTACAAAAATGATGCATATACCCCTACTTTTTAATTTTCTATCTAGATAATAATTACTTTTGCGTTGAATAGTATGGTCAAAAGTGAAAAAATGGTATTAAAAAACTAGAATGACTTATATTTTTAAACAAGATTCAAATCCTAAAACAATAGATATTAATTAACTGAGGGAGTATAGTACATTAACAATTAATCGTGAGTACATTAGTCATTGTTGAAGCGTACAATAATAATTGACCAATAGTACATTACTCATTTAACAAGAGTACATTAATAACTATCTATGTGCACACCAGCCATTGATCAAGGGTATATCATTGACCAAAAGTACACTAATAATTACTCCCTCCTTTCTAAATATAAGTCGTTTTAGGCTTTAGAATTATGTTTAAATTATAAGTCGTTTTAGACTTTTTGTATCTATCTTTCTACTTTTACCCTTTCTACTTTTTTAATTATTATTATCATTGTACTCTACTTTTTATCCTACCAATAAAGTATACTTATTTTTTTATTCTCCCAATACAAAAAGTAAGGATATGCTAGTCTTTTTAAACTCTTTTTTAAAAATTGTGAAAAAGTCTAGAATGACTTATAATTAGAATAGGAGGGAGTATAATACACTTAAATGCATGGAAATGGACTCCACAAGGATGCTGGCGAGAAATTACCATTGTTGATGCTACGCATTTTAGAGGGATAATTCTTTGTATGTATGTTTTTTAAGTGGAGTGGCCGTTTATGTGGGTGAATTTTAATGGTGGTCATCGGTTCCGAATAAAACTGGAACCGCCGGGTAAACCATAACCTATTGGAACCGGTTAAGAATCGGAATCGCGGCCGAACGAAGTGAATATAAATACACATTTTGGGATTCGGGACCGAACCAGATCAGGAACCGGAACCGCCTGGAACCGCGTGAACCGTCCTTGGATTCGGAACCGCAGAACCAGAACTGGAACCGATGGAACCACCCCGAAACCGCCCTGGAATAGGTCAAACTAGCCTTTGGTCAAACATCAAAGCGATGTCATTTTGACCCAAAGGCGTGCACTCTTTTGAGAACCGGTCAGAACCGCTCTAGAATCGGCCGGAACTAGTCGGAACCGCTCCGGAATCCTCCGGAACCGGAATCGAAACCGCTTCAGAACCGGTCGGAACTGGTTTTTTGAGCGAATCTGAAGCGAATACAGTTTCGGAACTAGAATTGGAACCGCCCCAGAACCGCCGAGGGCCGGTTCCGAATCCGAATACACATATCCCGGCACCGGCAGAGAACCAGAACCGTGGCCACCATACGTGAATTGTAATATTTGATCCATAATTGGTGGTAGACTTGATTGACAAATTAAGTAGGATGCATTCTAGGTATAGGTAATCCGGAATGATGTTTTGTAGATGCTGGCTGATTAAGCGTCATTCTGTTGCAAATATGTAGCTAATAGCTGGTGTTAGTTGTTAGCTAAATTAGAAAAAGTGGAGATAGAAAGTAAAAGTTGATATAAGTATGTGATGTATAAAGAGAGAATTTGAACTAATTAAATAAACTAGTTTTCATTATCCCACAAAAGAATAGGGTCTAATTCTTATGAATGAATGTTTGATTAAAAAATTAAACAAAACTTGGGCCCATTCTTATTATTTATGAACACAAGTTTATGTGATGGGCCTATTTTTTTAATCTACTTTTTATATCAACTCCAACTATTGGAGAGAATGAGTCTTGTTAATTGTTATCGACGATATGATGATGGTAACTGATACCAACTTTTTTTTTAAACATCAGATATATTATATTATATAAGGAGAGTACATGCAAAGTGACACCATGTAGGATATGTGTCAAGTTCCCTAACCAGTAAATTACAGATGTCATTTCTAGAATAGAGGTTGCTGGATTACCTTCTTCCCCACACTGACAGTGAGAACTCACCATCACCATGGCCACCGCCATCGGTACCATCGTTAGTGCTAGCGCACTACCAGCTTTTTCGGCGTCGTCTGTTGCGTAGACTTTATTGACAGTCATTGGCTCCACGGAGCAAAGATTAGACTCTTCGGCTCTTGTAACAATGTAGAAGATTGAAGCTTTGTTTGCATATCCCACCCAAAACCCACAAAATTCAATGAAACTAAAAAACAAACTATACATGGCAAGAAACTCCCTAACCGAACCGGAGAGAAGACAAGAAACTAAAGAGGATTATTATTAAACAAAACAACATCTAGAGACTAGATATAGAACTAGCAAGTAAAAAACATAAAGACAAAAAAAAAAAAAAAAACTAGAACAAGAACATAAATAGATTAAATTGTGCCCCCGTCCGCAACTGATACCATTACCAACTCTTCTTTCTCCTTTTTAGAAAGAAAAAAATACACCACTCAAATAATCCAGCCGGCTTCCTCAACACTTCCTGGTTCCGAACACACGGTCTCCGCCATCTTGTCCTTTATTGTTTCATCAGAAGGTACTATAGCAATCAGAATCGCCATGGCGAGTCCTCTTAGTTGTACATCCAACTCAAAAGCTGCTATAAAATCTCATCTTTCCCTCTCGACCTTTTCTACTCTTTCCCATACATCAGCTTCGCTCTGCCCTCTAATCCCTAATTCGAGAGTTAAATCTCGGGGTACCAATCGCCTGGTAGCGGTCTCTGCGATTTCCACAACACCCACCGTCGAAGCAAGTCGACCCACTTCGTCTAAAGGCCCGGCGAAGGTCCTTCCTTTTCGTGTAGGTCATGGATTTGATCTCCACAGGTTAGAGCCTGGGTACCCGTTGATTATTGGCGGCGTCAATATTCCCCACGACAAAGGGTGCGAGGCTCACTCTGATGGTAAAGCGCTCTCTAATTTTTCCTCTGATATCTGAGTTGACCTTTTTGTACTTGTTTGGTGAGTTCCTCTACTATTTGTGCTAATGCACCTAAAAACATCCGAGGTTGAAGTGGGATGGAATCAGATTGGTGGGTGATCTTTTTGCTACGTTGTTATCGCTGCAGGTGACGTTTTGCTTCATTGTGTCGTTGATGCTATTTTGGGGGCATTGGGGCTCCCTGATATTGGTCAATTGTTTCCTGATAACGATCCAAAATGGAAGGGTGCACCGTCCTCCGTCTTCATTAAGGAAGCTGTAAGTTTTTAGGTTTTGTTATACTTTGTGTTCTTCCCTCGAAATGAGGATCACACCAAACCATCAGATAAAAGAGTCATAAAGCAGCTTTTGTTCCTCTATCATTAATGTTCGGCTCTCTTGGGTGCCAGTTCTATACTGTGATGTTATCTTGAGTCATATAACATTCTTGCTGATTCAATGTTAGACCATTCTGTGTCTCATCATAGACTTCATATGTGGGTACTTAGTAGAAATCTGAATTGCAGGTGAGGCTGATGGACGAAGCTGGTTATGAAATTGGGAATTTAGACGCGACTTTAATTCTTCAGAGACCGAAAATCAGCCCACATAAGGAGGCAATCAAAGCAAAGCTGTGTGAGCTGCTGGGGGCTGATTTTTCAGTTGTAAATCTCAAGGCAAAGACCCACGAGAAGGTTGACAGTCTTGGTGAGAATCGAAGCATTGCGGCGCATACTGTCGTCCTATTGATGAAGAAGTGATGTCTTGTTTAGTGAACACATGTGCGGTGTAAATGAGTTATTTTTGTATTGCTTATGTGTGGTAGTATGAAATAGAAGTTGTAAATTTAAGGACTTGGAGAATACGAGAGTCCGGTATAGTACATCCAGAAGTTGGCTGAACTCTGTTTCAGGGGAAAAATGGAAAGGAGCTGAATCCTTTCTCTAACTCAGAATCAGCCATCCGAAGATGATTTTTCTTGTTACTCGTCTGATTATGATTATGCTTTAATTACTTTGCTGCGTAGCCTTTCTCTTTCCCTTGTCTATTCCTAAATTGATTTCCCCATCTCCCCCTCTCTCCAGTGGTGAGTAGTCTGGTCGTGGCAATTTTGGCTGCTTTCAATTCAATTCTTCACAATCTAACCTCTGCTAATCATTAGTCTCAAATCACCCATCCAACCTCACAAACCCCAATTGAGAAGAAGAAATCATACAAATAATAAGCGAGCCAAAGACTAGGTGAGAGATTCCTTTAGATTTGAATACTAGACTTGTACTTTGATGTGATGTGTGAACCTCCTTAGCAAGGTCAATTTGGATTCTCATGGATGTCTCATGGGATTGCTACAACAGTTGAAACATAGATATTGCTACGAAACGATTGAAGTTAAATTTCTAAAAAACCAATGGAACTTTGAATAACCGCAATAAGATGTACAAATGTTTAACTCAACCAAAGTTAAGGTCATAAGATCCTCTGCGAGCACTTGAAATAGCTTGCATAGATTTAGAAGCCATTTTATATATTGCAGACATAGATGAACAAATTTTTAGAGATGTAGTTTAGTGAGTACAAGCCATGTTATTTTAGGAAAAAGTAGGGAATGGCCCGTCCTTTTCAGGGTTGTGAAAGGAAATTCAAGGTGATTGGTGGATCCATGTCCCCTTTTCTTCTTCCTTCATCCATCTTGTTTCATATCTTCCTCTTCCTTCTTTTCCTCCTAACCTTGAGAAGCAAGTTATGAAGGATGTTGATCTTCACTGTCAATGACGTTGTTTCACCATGCTTGCCCTCTTCGGTTGTTCACATTTCTATCAATCATGATGGATCTTCTTCATGTAGGTTGGCAATGTTTGGTCATCCAAGGTTACTAGAAAAAAAGCGGTTTGCCTACGGACGATTTCGTAGGTAATCTGTAGGTAAATAGGTTTACCGACGGATTACCAACCAATTTCCCCACTAATTTTTTGTCGGCAATAATATTATCAGTAAATTATTTACCAATGAAAGTAGGTATCTGGCGGTAAATTACCAATGGATTACCTACAGAATTCACGACGACAGTTACCTTCGGATTACCTACGAATTGTTCTGTAGGTAAATTACCTATGGAAATTCAATCGGAACATTGGTGTCACGTCGTCAGTTCCATCCTCAACACATATCCGTAGGCAATCCGTAGGTAAAAACTTACCTACGGATTACCTATGACATTTTTCTACAATAATTTTTAAGATATTCCATAGGTATTTTAAATTATATTTTATTTCATATTAATCAGGTCATATTTAATTGATATTATGAGTTGTTTTCCTTTTTCTGATTATTACCTATCAAACTATACAATTTGAAATTAAAATATACTATTATTTATTTTCTATTTTTCAGAATTTAAATTATTAAATTATTAAACTAAAAATTTTTAAATATTTAATAGACATGAAACTACATTATAAAGAACAACATTTAAATAATTCAATTTCATAGAATTAAAATACTTAATATTTATATATATATTATATATCTGACAACTAATATTCGACAACTTAGACTTGCTTGTCTCTTTCTTTGCTTTATAAACTTCCTTCAAGTATGAAAATATGTACTACTATAGATGTTCATTTTTCTTTACCGCAAGAGATCATTTCATATGTCCTATGTATAGACATTCTAAATTAGGATCCAAATTGTTCAATAGATTATGTTTGGTTGTAGACATTTATTTTTGTAGACATGTATAGGAGACCTTCTTCTCTAAGGGTGTAGCTCCTGCATGTACCGGGTACGGTTCTGATGACGGAAGCAAAATTTCAGTCAAAATGACGGATGCAATCCTAGCATTTTAATATTTTGATTCTTTTAGTTCTAATTTTAAACTGTTAGATTTCTTTTTATATGTAAATGATAGATACAGATGAAACCAAAATTCGTGTTGTACGGACATCTTTTATTTGTCTTATTATCAAATGATAACACTTATCTCATGTTTCTTTTTTAATCATTTTTTTTAAAAGCTGTTTTTTAAATTATAAACATGCATCTGTTCAAAATATATATCTTTATCCGGCTGAATAAAATTAAAAAAAGTTAAATGAATATAAAAACATAAAGTTAAATAATTATAAATCTTAGTAACATAAAAATATTTGCATAATTATATTAAAAAAATAAGGAACCACCAAATCTTAACCTACAGAGTTTCGTGTTACAATTAATTAGTGATTATATATGAGAATAGTTTTTAGGAACAAAATAGTAATGTGAAAAAATAAATTAAATTGTAAAAGTGTTGAAATCATATATACTTTATATAAAATAAAATTATTAAAAATTTAGATTAATTGAACATACACCATGATGCCTATACATAATGCATGATATTATTGGCTGAAAAAAAGATATATAACAGAAAGGTTGTGAAACATTTATAAGTTATTATGGATACGTAAAATCGACTCCACCAACTCAGTTTATCGTTTCCAAACACCTATAGCCTTCACGCTTATAAATCAGTCAAGCTTTGTAAAATGATAAATTGTGAGAAAATATTCATATACACAATGATTCAATATAAATGGCCAAGGAAAAACAAATATAAGAGTTAGTGTCTTATTTTCTATTATAATGATGGAAACAATTATAGATAGTTGTGTCAACTCCAACCATTCAGTTTATCATTTTCAAACATTTATAACCTTCTAATTTATCACTCAATCAAATTCTATAAGCTATAAAAATGCTATTAAACATTCTATACACAATGACTCAATATGAACGACCAAAGGAAAGGATGTATAACAGTTAGTGTCGTATTGTCTATAATAGTGATGGAAACAATTACATATGATTGTGCACATGTTTCTAATTGTTAGTGTAAACGTTTATAAGCTATCATGGATATGTAAAAACCAAGGTTATTGAGGACATAAAATCTAACCCAACAACTCATTATATCACTTCTAAATGTTTATAGCCTTCAGACTTTTTCAATCAATTGAGCCCCATAAATTGACAAATACTAAGAAATCATTCTTATCAATCAATCAAGTATTTGTTTTCAGTTTTAGTATTGAAGTACTCCATTGCTTTTACAATTCGTATCCATCTCCACTGATAGTCGACTCTAGAAACTCTCTTTATTTTTTTCAAGGGTTTGTCACTCGAGCTTTGTAAACTAGATGCTACTACTAGCTATATAACCTCGTTTATGTATAATGTTGGAAAAGTTATCTATAATCATGGCGTGGAAATGTTTATATATAATAATGGAATCGTAGAAACGTGGAAACGTTTATATAAACTCGTGGACACGTTTATGCATAACGGTGGAAACGTTATACTTGATTGTGGTGTGGAAATGTGTCGTAGAAACGTTATATATAATTGTGGCATAGAATATAGAATTGTGTAAACGTATATATGTAATCAAGACGTGTAAATGATTATATATAAATCGTGGAAACATTTATATATAAATCGTGAAAACGTATTGTGGCATGGAAACATGCATATATAATTATTGAAATGTCTATATGTAATCATGTAGTGGAAACGTTACATATAATCATGGAATGGTAGAAACGAGGAAACGTTTAGATAAAAACGTGGAAACGTATATATAACAACGTGAAAACATTTAAATAAAAAAGGTAGAAACATTTAAATAAAAAGGTGGAAACGTTTATTTGAACTCGTGAACACCTTTGTATAACGGTGGAAACATTATATTACCATTGTGACGTGGAAACATCATATATAATTATAAAAATATTTATATTTAATCATGACTTGGAAATGTTTATATGTAATCGTAGCATGGAAACGTTATAGATAATCATGGAATCTAGAAACGTGGACACGTTTAAATAAACATGTGGAAACAAGGGTTCGAGGATTAAGTACTCAAGTTTATAGGATTTATGAACGTCCAGGGTATATGATGCTCTTATGGTTAGTAATTAATGGCTACATTATATATTATTGGGTTTCATTTCCCTCCGCTTCATAATTATTCAATTTATGAATTTTATTCTAATAACTACAAAATATAAATAGAAAAATAGTCTTAAAATTGACAAAAAAGTAATAATATATTATAAATATGCTAATTTATTTACTTCACAAATTGTACTGTGAGATGAAACAAAAAACAAATCAATAAAATAATTCATCCAAGTAAACAGGAGTAATATATTATAAATATGTTTTTGTCCACGTCCTTTTTCTCTCACTCTCGAAAGGATAGAGTATTTCCTCAAGTCACTAATTTCACTGGTGTGCTTGTAAAAAGAAACTGTCATAATGACCGGAAACAAGAATGAAAAAAAAATGACGTGACATCATGGACCGCCTGGATTAGAACTTTGCTTTTAATATGGACGATGTAGATGTAGTCTGTCTGGGACGGAAATTAGTCTTTCGTCACAAAACCCCCTCTGCGCGATAATTACTCCAAAAGGAGTTCCAAAACATCCCATGAGTTACATTAGAGTAAGTATGGAGCTGTAATCACATTATCAAGCAACAACAAATCAAAAAGGAAGTGTCCGGTCATTATAGTAGAAAAATAAAGCATAATATTGCATTAAGGGAACATAGAAGTGCCTTAAAGATTAGAATTCTAGCTTTTGGATATCGTTTCCAAGGAGGACAATTCGTCATCAAACCCATCATGCATATTTAGTAGTTCACAGAGCATTCTTCCTTACCAGTGTCTCGGTTAAAGTTAAAATGAGATGATATGTCAGCCCTTGAAAATCTCGCAGAAAGGGTACAATCAAGCAGAATATCAAAAGAAAAGACTAGAATACTTTATTCAAGGTCTGTACATTCGAAATTGCAGCAATTCTAAACATACGTACCTCATCCAACACAGTTTAACACCGAATCTCTAAATGGAGGTTGGTTTTATCTTATGTAAAGAAGTCAAGTATGACTTCTAGAAACAAGTAGCATTTTCGAGGAACCAAAAAACTTTTACAAGTGCAAACATGAGTACAAGTATATATTACACCTATATGAATGATTTTGATATTAGATACATAGTGTCACCTTGTAACTCTATTGCACAAGACTAGTTTAGTTTTTGTAGTAGGGTTATTCGTCAAAACTTATGAAACAAGTATACCTCAACTCTTTTGTATAACAAGTATTGTAGTTTTCTAATTACATCTTTTTCCCCTGAAAACATAACAAATCATGTCAGGAGAAAAAAAAATTGAGGTAGAAGCAGATAAATAGGCGTGAACAATATTACTGATCCAAATCTCAGAATTTTATGTCCAACATTTCCAACAACAACTCTAATTCGCATGAGATGATCAATAACTATTAGTTCTTCTGAGAAAATAACACCATCGAAAAGGGCTCATATTATGCACAAATTTCAGCAACAAAAGGTCAATCAAACCCAACGATTAATTTGGTTTTAACAAAAAGTACAAAGGAGGACAGTCAAGCGAATGAGACTAACATCAGGCCGAGCAAGATCAAGTCGGTTCCATATGACCATAATCCTCCATTGATATGGTTCAGATCATCATCATTTTCTTCTTCATCTAGTGAGAAAATAGTAGTAATGGGTTTTACTAACCAACCGTAGGAAACAGATTCATTCCTTTTGTGATTGTTTGTTTTGCATTTTTAATGTTTTTGTTTTCACTTTAAGTTTTTAAAACCCCATATCTCTCTTTATGATTCCCCGCAATCTTATCCTCCATCCTCTTCTCATTCTCACAAGTATATACATACTATATATTTATATAAATATTAATATATAGTATAAATTTTATACACATATTATATACGTAATTTATAATTTATATAAATACTTATATATTAATAATTTAAATAAATATCAAAAATATTTTATATAATTTATAAATATTAATATATATCACATATATTAGATAAATATTAAAATATATAATATACATATAAATAAAAATATTTATTAAATATAATTTATATAAATAATATTATATACAAGTTATCTTCATACTTAGCTGGAACCTGGTAGAAATTTTTCAGAACTCAACTACACGAAATGGGAACTCAGACTGTGAATAGAGACCATCCCTTCCTTTTGTGGTTCAAACTAGTTTCACGAATGCATCGGGAATAATTGCTAGTTTTAAGAATTTTGAGGATGTTTTCAGTTCAATACTCCTTTAATAGGAAGATTATTTATATATTTAATTGTTTGTCCTTATGGTCTTATTTTTTCTTAACAAAACAGCAGTAGCGAAGTGATATACTTCAGAGCTCAGAAGTGATTAGTGATTACCTGAGAATCCAGAAATTAACATATCACCGACAAAATCGGAAGGGCTAGCAGCAGCCATACATGAATGGATCCCAATAATTTCCTCTATAACCGCTACGAGCCGAACGGTTGTCCTTATTATCATTGCGTACTGTATCTAGGGTTTCCAATGATAGAGCCTTTACGAATACAAATATAATTGACGGTAACTACAACAGGGACCTAAACTGTAGCAGTCTGCAATGCTTCCTGTGCAACTTTCAAGGCCTCCTCAACAGTAGACGCACTCTGAAGCTTCGCTTTGTCCACAAAAGGTTGGTTCGTAGCAAGTTTTGGTAGAAGCTGGAATTCCTGAAACAACCATAAAATTGGCAACGTTGTATGTTAATAGAAGTGTCTGGAAAAAGCCTAGAGATTTCCAATGCGACCAATTAGACATCTTTAGGACCAAACTGCGGTATAGACACCGACCATCTAATAAAATCAGCAGTCAGGTATTGTTATATTTAATGAAAAACTAACGTTATAGCTTTCAAGATTCAGAATTTCATAGTAATTTGCTTTTTGCTCTATCTTTCACAAGCCTAAGCAACTGAACATTGAGAACCAGAGGAAAGGCACTAATATGATACCTCAGGGCTTCCACTTTCAACAAGTACTCCCTTCAATCTCCCTGCAATGCAACAAACCACAGAACGTTGTCTTCAGAAAAAATCAGCGAGTCCCATGTTATATGTATACGCAGATGATGTCAACTTACAGAACCATGCACAGGAAGAAATTATTTGCTAACTAAAATAAATAAAAAACAGCTGTACCTGAGTCTATCCAGAAAGTTGCAATCTTGGGGTCAAACTTTCCAACTTCAACAGTCTCACCAACTGTTAGACAAGCTACTTTTCAGTATTCACAGAGAGCCAAAACTAACGAACATGTCTATATATGAAGCGGTTGGTCTTACCGTTGTCTCCATAAAATTGCCACCAGACCTTCCTTTTGCTTCCTTCATATTCGAAGACCCTCGAGTAAAAATATGGCAGATAATCATATCTGAATTCAAAGAAATGGCAAGCATAAGCGAAAATGATTTCTCACGCAGTTTTGATAAGAATTTAAAAGAGGAACTCCTAAACTAAAATTTATGAGTGGCGAGGCATACTCTTTAGTACGAGAAGTCACCAGGGCATCGACACAATGCTTAGCAGATTTTCGAGCATGATCAACATGTTCAACTCGTGCAATCCGATTATACATCTATTGAGAATAATATGATTAAAATCAAATGAGAAAGATGATGAAATGGTGAGACATCATAGGAAAGTGTAACAAAAAATAGCTTGTTGGCAAGTACTTTCAGAGGGAAGGCTGCCACATCTCCAATAGCAAAAACACCGGGCACCTTTGATCTAAACTGACCATCAACCTGCAATGTTGTGAGCATTAGTTACAGCATAGGGGCATATATGTGGTAAGGATGTTCAATATAAGTATCAGATAATCCAGGCTTTGTATGTGGTGAGACAGAGTACAATCTTGTTAGAAAGCAAACACAACGCTGATTTATGGTTTCTGTAGCTCTCCGAGGTGAACACAAAGTTCACCATGATTATCTGGTTTGGTTCTTCAGTACCTCATTTACATGGCTGTAGCAACCAAAGAGAAGTAGCAGCAGTGACAATTACTGACGCCATCACTCAAACAAATACATAAATATCCCAGATCTTTTCTTCCTCATTAATACCTTAAATCATCCGTGTGGCAAAGGAGAAGTGGAACAAGATGAGTTACGCACAAGTATATTTAATTTAGGGTAACATTGAGCTCATAACCAGGCATAAAGCGTATTCTCTCAGAAAACAATCTCACCTCAATTCCACCGACAGTTGCATTTACACCAACTTTCTCGAATGCACCAACAGCAGGTCTAGCACCAATGCCAATGACTATCTGCACGAATTGAAGCATTCTATGGATGAAACGTATGACAAAACCTCAAACATGAACTTGAAAAATGATACTCCCTCCGTTCAACAATATCTGTCATTTTAGAAACTTGCACACTTAGCAGAACAATCACGCATGTGTCCCTACTTTTTACTTTTCCATCTAGATAATAATTATTTTTATATTGAATAGTAGGGGTAAAAGTGGAAAGAAGTGTGTCAAATAGCTAGAATGACAGATATTTTTGAACAAAAATCACATCCTAAAACGACAAATATTATTAACGGAGGGAGTATTATTGTTTCTCCACAAAAAAAAAGATATAACTGTTTGAAAAACAATTCTCGGGAAGCAATTCCAAAGAGGATGTGAATATTCAAAGGAAAGGATAAAACAGAGTCAGACGACAGTAAAACAACGAAAATAACTGAGTAAATACCGTGTCTGCCTCTATAGTAGATCCATTTCCCAGTTTGACTGCAGCAACTCGTCCATCAGAACCAGGTACCAGGCTTTCAATCATGGCACCCTAATTTGTATAGTTTTGTCACACACAAAAAAAGTACAAGATGTTGATCTCATAGTCTAACACAAAATTATACCAACCAGTATTGGAAGTAAGATGGCTTTGCCAATACCTTCACAAATTTGACCCCATTTTCTTGGTAGAGTTGTTCATATCTTCCAGCAACAGAGGAGGTGAACAATCTGGAAAGTAGTTGATCTTCTGGAAATATAATCTGGCTCCTCGTAAGTACGAAATAGATCAATATGCATTGACATAGGCAATATAGAGCTGAAGGCAATAAGTACCTGAAGCACATACTAGATCGTTCTGGTGGTTCTGACACTAGTGAATGACCAGGAATACAATATAAACTATGAAAGGCGGGCTAAATACAAACTAGACTACCAACGACAGTATTTACCATGACCGTATACATACTTCATATGTACAGCTGATATGGACAAGAGGAAACTAGGTTGTTGTTTCTTCTTTGACATCAATATAGTTTCTTATGTTAAGTATGCTTTAACATATACTCTTCGATTTACCAAAAGTGTTTCAAAAAACAGTTATTTAACGACAACTCAAAGATAGACAGGAATGCTAGACTAAACAAGAACAGATGCATCTTTATGCTGTCGCTCATCTGCATACCCATATCCTTGCATGTTAAGGGAAGGGAATTGGAGAGAGGATTAGTTTGCCTCCTCCTCAAAGACTGCATGTGATGACATTACGGAGAAAAACAAAATAAAGACTGAATGGTCAGCCTACATGAGTAGAAGGAAGATAAATGCAGTACAACTAGTATTAGAAAAAGAAAAACATGTGTTAGCTTCACTTTCAACCACCAGCTTAACATCGGAAGAAAAGGATAAATTTAGAATCTAAGAAGCTCTTCTAGCAGGAACTTCTAGTCTTTAGATTGATATTTTTTATTTTTATGTAAACCGGAGCCAGAAAAACAGAAAATACAGAAAGAGCCTTACAGTAGTGTCCAGGTTCCAAGCCACAGCTGCAGCAGCAACTTCCATTCCAATGTATCCACCACCAACCACCACATTTTTTTTGATCTTCCCTGTAAATAGAACCAGCACTTATTAGCTTTACGATCTGGTTTGATACAACATCAGTTTATGATCAAAAAAACTATTTTGTGTATGGGTCGAGAGCTCGGCGGTGAATTAATGGGAGAAATCATAGTACCACACGAGAAAAAACAGTCTTGAGACCGATGAGACAGAATTCATATTAAATGATAACAATGTTTCCTGCGTCAAGGTAGACGATCTAGTACTCATCAACATTACAAAAGATGTCTTATGTCACAAAAGATGTCTTATGTCACAAAAGATAAATTGAGAGAATACCTACAAAGATTTACTTCATTATATTCAGGTTTCTAGACAGAATTCAGATCCAACAACATTCATTAGATATTCAGAATGAGTATTTTAGTTTGGTCAAATACGAAGATTTATGCCTAACGGCTTAAACATAATTACATAAAAAACATCCCCTCTCCCCATATTTTGTACCCAAACCACCAACAAAAGCTGTCTAACCAGGATAATCAACATGGTGACTGCACTAGAAAGGACAGAAGAAGAGTGTAAAGAGTACAACCATATTACCAGGGACTCTATAAGCATAGCAGCGTCAGCAATATCCCTAATATAGTGAAAGCTGTCTACCAAGGATAATCATTATAGTTACTCCACTAGAAGAGATGTACTATATTACCAAGGATTCTATAAGCAAATCAGCATCAGCAACATCCCTAATGTAATGAACGCCAGGTAAGTTTCCTCCGATTTTCTCAGGAAATCTGAAAATGAGAGACCTACAATCAGCCGTTATGATTTAAAAAGTAAAATAAAGCCCTCACCATGAAACAGCGGACCAACACATAAGACATTATCTCTTCAAAAAACATACTCCCTCCGTCCTGAATTGACCGTCTTGTTTACTATTTGGACATGTCGTTTGACTTCAATATTTAACATATAAGATAAAATAATTTTCAAAATTTAAGTTTTGTATATGATTCCTCACATGATAAACTATATATTACAAATTTAGTTTTATAAAATTATTTTATCTTATATGCTTAATATTGAAATGGAAAAACGTGTCATAAAGCAAACAGGATGGTCAATTCAGGACAGAGGGAGTATAAGATATTCTACTTAAGCATAGAAACAGAAAAATAGACTAATACAACTTTATACACAAAGTAAAACACCAATACCTTGACGCAGTGCATCCTGTAGCAACAATTACAGAGCCATACTTGAGCAATTTTCCTGATTGTGTCGTTAGAGTTTGCTTGTCAATATCAACATCCATCACTGGATCCTCATAAATCATCTACGCAAAAACAAACGAATACAAAAAAAAGATAAAGTGCAATAAAAGGCAGCAATGAAGGTGAAATTAAATGCAGCTAGATAATATAACATGGGTAATCTACTTGACGCGCATACAACAAACCTCAGGAATAAGACAGTATCATATTAGTACCATAGTATCATCACTGGAGAAAAAGAACTAGTTACAAAATGGTATCTTAAATTCCTTGGCATTATTACTACTCGTGAAGCGGCATAAGATGAGCCATGAAAATGACTGATCGGGATGAAGAGTTTAGCAAAAGTTTTAACAGATACGTGTTACAGTTTGTCACGTTCTAAGAGATAACAAACTGCAAGTGTATAATAGACTGTCAGTGACTACAATGGCAATAAAGACACCGGAATACTAAAAACTTTCACTTCACCATTTCCTTTTCTACATTAAAGCCTTAAAGCATTTAATTCCAGGCAAAAACTCATTTTGTCATCATCCCCAGCAATATTACAGGGGCGAACTAGTGAAAGACTGCAATCACAAGGGAAACCGACAAAATCTGAAGGGGTGAGATAATATAGTATTGCATAAGGAAAATAACAAGTAACGCTAAACAGAAATTCGGTACTCTGGAGCTAGATAAGTCAATCCACTATAGCCATTCTCAATAATAAAGCTCTCTTAGAATAAAGCATATTAGACATTCAGTTTAATAGACCGAATATGACATAACAAACAAAAGGTCTTGGACATCAGTTTTCTTTTCGAAGAGAATACAATGTACCTCAATCCCATTCTTTTCATACCACTCCGGAGTCTGTCTTTCACCACCAGATCCGACACAAGTGTGGAAACCCTAACAAACCAGATAAGGCGAAGTCAACAGTGTGATACGACTAAACATTGAACGTTCCCAGATTAGTACTACAAAATAAAACCACACTTGTCATTTAAAATAAAGCAGAAAACCACCACTCTGGTGGGTTAATAAATGAAAAAATACCGATAAAGCTGCTCCAAGTGGAGAGTAAAATGTGCAAATGTGACCATACAGCACTAAGCATATAGAATCAGACTTCTCATAGTACTCACTGGCAAACGAGCTGGTTTTTTATCCAAAGGAAACAAATAACCTTTCGTCAAAGCTGGACGTTCATATGGTGCATAAGCCTGCACACCAAACACCAAACATCCCCAAGATGTCAGACTAAATAAACTGAATATCAAGTAACTTTTGATTAACTGAAAGCAACAATTTCACGCATAGTAGATATCCCGAGTTACCTAAATCAAAGATGACTCTCATATCCTTTTCAGAATAAAATCGTGCATGAAAAATTATTTTTAAAAGCCTCAGGTATCTACTTGACAATCTAAGCTTGAGGTTCATATAGGCAAATTTAGCAAATGAAACAAAAGCAGGCGGTAATTACCATCACAAGCATGTTCTTAGCATATGGTGATATTTGACCCTGCCTTTAGATGTCTTAGCATTTTGAACTCGCATGCTTGAAGAAAGATATCACTTCAGATGCAAAATACTTGAAACTCCATGCCTAAATCTTCAGATGTAAGCCGCTCAAAGTTATAATCTATAGTTTACACATTGCCCAAGCTAGACTTTCTTATTCAGAGCTGCGATTTCATTCTGGAAACTCCAACTAGAACCAGATTCATAGCTTATTTACTCGTTGAGTAGCTTCTGGAGTAGAACTTTCCTGATTATCTATTTCCTTTTATCTACAGTAACTTCAACAAAGACTTTTATTTTCTTCCAACTGATGCAACGTCGTCCAGATACAAATACGATCAAGTGTAAAAAAATAAGCCAGCAAAGGAACTAGATATCAAGAACGGATGGGGTATACTATATATGACCCGGCGCAAAGATTAAGCAGAAGCTTGAATTGTACAGGAGATATGAACCTCTTTAGAAACGATACAGAGCTTGCCGTCAGCCAATCCATGTTCGACAAATGTCCTGGCAGCATACCCCGCCGCATTTCCACCACCTACGATCACATACCTACAGAAATAATAATGGAGAATAAATAGCAAGCTAATTTTCAGTAACAAGGCCACACTCGGTGGCTTGAACTCTTATCTATGATCAAAAGAAGCTCGAAATGTATCACACTCGCGATTGTCGTTGGCGAATTTGGAGGAAGCGAAGACGGCGAAGTTTCTCCTCTGAAAGCTTCCAGAAGTTGACGGTTTATAAGAACGGAGGGTGAAGAGTCTCTGATTTAACGAAAACGAGCTGGACAAGGTCGCCATTAGTCCTCGGGTTCTAGCTGAATCGTTACAGATAGAAATCTAATTAATCAAATGATTCAGACTTTGCCTTTGCGCTTTCAGAAATACGAAGTTCCGATGGTTTGAACAAGATTATAAGATAGACAACGAGAGAATAAGAGAGAGAGAGAGAGATCTGAACCTGTCGACATGGTAACCAAGAGGTGCTACTAGTAGTAGCTAATGGATTTAAAAAAAATAATAGTGTAAGAGCAGTGATTGTTTTGGTTTTTTTTTCATTTGGTCAGCGGCTCTAGGTTAACGCGGAAGGTCATCAGAGAAAGTGAGAGCTAAAAGAGTTCGAAGGGTCATTCACTCATTGCCAAGTACCCGTTATCAGCGTCCGAATGTCACTGCTTGTTGGAAGCGGGAAGCTGCAGGAGGAAGAGAATGATACCACGCCGGGAACTGTGTTCGTCGGCGTGCTAAACCGGAGGATAGGGCATTTAACCGGTAAGTCGGTAACTGCATTTACCACGACGTGACCTTTTTTTCCTTTCTAGTTCGTGGCACTACCGGGTTAGAGGACAATCAAAGAAGCCAATTTTGGATTCGTAGCTTCATGTCTCATATTTCCTTTTTCTTCCGCACTTAATTATTGATGTCGATCATCCGGTTTTTATTTTCTAAAAGAAATACATACTAATATTATATTTCCCACCCAGTTAAAATTACTCACACAATTATTTCCCTCACCCATGTAATTTTCCTCGTTTACATTTATTAATTTTTTAATTTTTATTCAACTTTAGAGATACTTAAATGTTGTCCAAATGATGACGATGCCTAAAGTAATATATTTTGGTTCTGTATCAAATCTGAAATTTTTAAACTCACATGTGACCTGTGAGATTCAATGAAGCATGTGGCATGTGACCGTATTTTCATTGGGTCACACACATCACATGTGAGCTTAAAACTTTGTAAATGGTATTGAACCAAAATTTAACATTTTAGCATCGTCTATGTAAACTTTCATCAATTTTGGTCAACATTTAAGCATCTTCTATGTTGAATGAAAATTAGAAAAGTCGACGAATGTAAACCGAGGAAAACCACATAAGTGTGGAAAGTACTTTTTGAAACCTCATGGGTAGGGTAATTTCACATGGATGGGAAATCTAACTTTTCCTATTTTTTATTCACCAAAAGTTTTGTTAGATGAAATATGTTATTATCTCCTGGAGAGTATTTGTGTGTCTAAAAAAGGTGTCATAGGTATTATCACCTATGTACTACTCATTTTCCATCTAAGAGTTTCTCTATTTGTCGTTCATCATAAACTGATATCATTTGATGAACTTTTCATTAACAGCCTAGTGACTGAATGACCAAGATGTTGTTTTAGGGAACGGTATATGCCACCATGAAAAAAAAATGACAGATCAGCATCTTAACACATCCAAGAAATGATATTTCACCAACAAACAAAAAAAAAAAGAATCGTAAGTGATAATGACGACCGACAACAAAAAACATACTATTTTTTATTTTTTTAATTGAATAAATCACAATCATATTTGTGTTCTCTCAAATCGAAGAATTCGTAAGATGAAAAACAAAAGGCCACTTCACTTGTCTCTAAAATCGGTAGATTGAAGAGCGCAAAAGCATTGTATGTTAGGATTTGGGCCCATGTATCTAGGCCCATGTCCCTTAACCCATGTCATATCGATGAATATCAATAAAGTTAGTGATGTTATATCCTTTGTGTTTCATGGTATCAAGAGCAACTTAGAGATTAGGATATAACGAGGTTATTCTCATCACCGGAAAAACAATAAAAGGGATTAATCTCATTCTTTTCTTTTTCCCTCATTATTCTTCTTATTTCCCTATCTCCCGACAAACAATCACACATGGACAACAAAAACAAATATATCCAAGAAGAAGAACATGAAACCACAAAGGATGAGATCGGGGCTTCTCTAGGTGAAACCTCAACGAAGGTGTAACACCCTAATTTCAGCCTAATTTCTTTTCATGTTAAGTCTTGAACACTAAGTCAAATTTATAGTGAAATATATAAGAAGCTTATCGAGTTGTTACCACCACACTCACTTATGTGAATCCTAAGGCTAAGTCGTCTAATACCCAAGTCACTTAATCATTAATAAACAAAGTATGCTAAGGAAACAAGCTCCCTTGTGCTTATGTCAAAATGTGCACGGTTGTAACTCATGCCAAACCCTAGTTCTCCCGAGACATGCCTTAAGGAGACTAATACAAGTACAAACATAGTAAAAAATAAGCTATCTATGTGAGCGTGCCCGAAAACCCTCAAGTCAAGCCATATGCATATCATCCTATAACCATAAAACCATACACAAAGAAAGGGATTGTAGACAAATAAGTTAAACTGAGTAATTCTTACTTCACCGTGTCAAATTCATTTATATTTTGAAGTTCTTTGACATGCTCTAACAAAAGTTAATACAAAGCACAATAGAATATAACACATGACAAGCAACATACATAAAGACATCCTGAAAGACATATAACCAATTCCATATGTACACTTACAAGTTAGGCCAAACCAATCAACCAACAATCATCAAAGGCATCAACAACGTGATTCTAATCTTACCAACTGATGAGTGTCCAAATGGACATATTTTAGAGGTGTATTTCATATGTTTTACCAACACTTTTCATGCTCATTTCTCCACTCTAGCTACTTTTCCTCTAGTTTTGTGTTTTATTGGTGTTTTAAACAATTATTGTTGAAATAGGAGGAAAAACATATCTAGAAATAAAATAGACTAAGAGACAAACGTGTGAGCGCAAACGAATCCAAAATCGGAGCTATAACGAAGAAGATAGAACAGTTATTTCTTCTCTATATCGGACCTCCCTAGACCGACCGCCCGGACGGCAGTTCCGGAGGCCGGAAATGCTCATTCTGAGGGCCGAAATTGCCTCTGGTCTAGACTTCCCCTACCGTCCACCCATGTGGGGCGGTTGAGCTAATTTGCTCGCGTTTATTCTTTTCTGGTCCGGACCGCCATAGGCCACTGCCCCACAGGAGCGGTCAGACGAAAATTTAACCAAATTTGCATTTTTAAAAGCAGAAGAAGAGAGGAGAGATAGTCACTCTCGAGCAACGACTCTAAGAGACACACAAGAAGAGAAAAGAAGATAAGTGGAAGAGGAAGAAGAAGGAGAAAGGAAAAGCTCCACCTCCATTGAAGCTTCACTCCTCATCCATGGATATTTCTCTCCCTTATCTTTTCTTTTTCTTCATCATGCTTGAGTAGTCTCAATGTAGCTAGGGATTGGGATTTTGTCCCAAAATTCCCAAAACTCCATTGTTGTACTTTAAATTTGTGTTTGTGCTTTATTTTAGTCTTTGAGCTTAATAAAGATGATTATTGGGTATTTATGAAGCTTGTTGCTCATGATTTGAGGATTAGTTTGGGGTTTTGCCCTAATTATCAATTATGTGTTAAATTGGTTGGTTTGACCTACTGATTAGTTTATCATTATTGTGGGATTCTATCATAATGATATTCTGAGATATAAACCTAAACCGTTGGAAACTAGAACAGTGTACTCTAATTTTGATGATTTTGAGATTAGACTACATTGCAACCTTAGGGGAACTTGAGCTTAGTGTTGTCGATTGACTTGGGGCTTAGCTGATTAAGAAGTTCTGGTTAAATCGGGTAGGATTAGTGGGCCTAGATTAGGTTGCTAATTAATTAAGTGTTCCGTTGTTTAGCTATGAGTTCAAGGTTCGACAATCGGTAGTAAGGGGAGGACAGGTGCAAAGATCCATCCCGGGTTACACCTATCCTAAATAGTTAGTTTAGTGTGTATTGCTTTTCTTTATTTCTCCAATTACAACAAAAAACCCTAAAACCCCCAATTTAAGTTTATGCACTTTTATTTACACTACAAGAAAAATCAGATTTAGCTACCACTGTATCAGTAGCTAAATCATCAGTTTTGGTAGCTAAACACAACGGGCTACCGCATTTTATGATTTAGCTACTGAATTAAAAATAGCTACCGTTTTGGAATGCGGTAGCTATTTCGCTTTGGCCTCGCTACTACTTTTCCTATAGCTAGATATTGCTACCGTTTTAGAATGTAGTAGCCAAATGGCTACCAGTGCAACAATAGCAAAATGGCTTCGAGTATAACAGTTGCGAAATCGTTACTAGTGTAGCAGTAACAAAATCGCTACTAAAATATTGGTAGCAAAATGGCTACTAGCAAAGCAGTATCAAAGTTGCTACTAGTATAGCAATAACAAAATCCATACTAGAAAAAGCTAGCTCTACACTACTACTGAACAATGGGCACCACCACCATTCAATCCCACAAGAAGTGAGAGCCATGTGCCTGCGTAACTTGACTAATTATGTGTACACATCTAGGATCGAACCTTACAACGTATGAGTATAAATAGACCTCCATACCAATGACATATTTAATTCAAACTAGTGTGTTAAAATGTGCATAGAGCAAGAATCGATCCCCCGATGTTTGGGACGAATATAGAATGTCTTAACCATTGTGCCATGATAGTTATTCACATCATATATAGAAACTACGTGTATATATTGAATGTTTGATACTGTAAATATAAATGGAAGTTTTTGCTGAGACATGATCAAATCAGGGATATATTAAAATTTATAAAATAGATATATGGCCGATATATATAACATAACAAATTAATTTAATGCGACCAAAATAATAAAGCTAATAAAAATTTAAGTATATTATTGGCTTAAAATTATAAAAATTAAAAATATACATATATGTCTTTTAAAAATCTTTGAAATGTCAGAAATTATACAAAAAAGATAATATATTATGTAAAGTTACTTATATAATTAAGATTATATAGTGTTAAAAATACTAATATAATATACATCATTACATGAAAATTAAAACTTTTAAATAATATATTTTGTTTTTGTAAATTTGTATAATATAATATTTTTATAAATTTTAATAGATGTATAATATTGTATATCTCTTGACTAATTTAAATTGTTTTAACTTTACTATTTTTCAAAAACCTATTAATTTGTGTGTTGTTTTGTAAATTAAAAATATTAATATATCGTATATTTATGTACGTTTTATTACAATTTTATATACTTTTTAACATTTTATAAATGTATACACATATATATATATATATTCAACTTACTTTGCAAATTTTAACCTACACGTCAACTAATTTAAATTGTTATTAGTTTTAATTTTTTTTATGTTTTATTAGTTTATGTGGCTTTTGTAAATAAAAGTATCATATAGTAATAAAAACGGTATTAAATTAAATATATATAACACACACATATATATATATACACTTAACTAATTAATTATTATTACTACTATTTTTATATTAATTTTGTAAATTTTAATCAAAATATGTACTAATTTAAATAATTAATACTTTTACTCTATTTTATAATGTATTAATATGTGTGATACTTTGAGACTTAAATTTTGATAGCTAAAAGCTAACCAATATACTATATTGTTCTAGTAGTAGTATATAGTTTAATTCTTTTTCACGAATTAGACAATTTTTATTTAATTATTGTTCTTTTTCAAAATTTTGATAGCTAAAAGCTAACCAATATACTATATTGAAAAATTTTTTAAAATTTTAAAAATTTATATAAAAAGATAACATGTCCACTATGGCATAGGTATAGTAGTATTCAAACTATGTAGTAGTCACAAGTTTAAGTTATAAGAAATAATAATTTTTTATACCGCATTCATTTGTTGTATTCTAGCATAAATATCAACTAAAGTTTATTAGCATTATTAGTCAGTAGCAATTTCGAAATTGAATTATATACGTATCACACATTTAAATTATAAGAGAATTATAATTTTGCTATCACTTTAAAATATTAGCTATCATTTTTTATAATGTAGCACAATATTAGTCATAATCTCATTAACATCATTAGTCGGTAGCAATTTCATACTTAAAGATAGTAACAATTTTTATGCTTGCTAAAAATATTCGCTACCGACGCCCAAACAGTAGCAGAATGGCAACCGTGATGAGTGTTAGTAGCAATTTTATTAACTTAGCTTATCTATTTGGTAGTAACAACTTTTAGTAGCAACTTAGCTACTAGTTATAATATTTTCGCTACTGCTGCTTTAATAGTGGCACAATAGCTACCATGATTGAATTAGCCACATCTTGCAGTAGCTATTCCGTAATTTAGCTACCAACATTGGTAGCTAAATTGTTCTTACAAAAAGAACCAAGATGAAATAAAAAATAGCTACTACTAATGGTAGCTGTCTTGTCAGGTGATAGCGATTTGGCTACTGTTTAAAAAATCTAGCTACCATTGTCGTTGTTGTAGCAAAATAGACACCACTATGTTAGTACCATTAAAAATCAGTAGCAATTTTTGAAAGTAGCTACCAATATATGTGTGGTAGCAAATCATTGGTAGCTAAATCTGTTTTTTCTTGTAGTGTTATCTTCTTGCACATTTACTAAGCTGATAATTGATTAGGTAGTTACGAAGTCCCTGTGGATACGACCTTGTACTACAATGACTAGGTTCACTGCCCATTAGTTAGCAAGGTAGTTTCACTAATATTTTGTACAACAAGTTTTTGGTGCCGCTGCCTGGGACTTCAATCCAACTATCTGGTTTATTATTTGTTTAGTTTTTGTGGATATTGTTTTTTCATTTCTTTTATTCCCCCTTTTTGTGTATAAATTTTTTTTTTCTTGGTAGGAACTTAATTCTGATGGACGGTCATTATGATCAAGTAGAAGGGTGGTATGACTATTCCCATGGTACATTTTACAATGGTACAACCTACGATCGGGATGTTGAATGTCAAGGGCGTGGGCATTACCATTTGTGACCTCCTTGTGAGGACCTTATTGCTGATTAGAGGCTCATGTGGAGGATCAATTCTTCACCACCAATCCCAACCCCACCGGACAAGACGTCAACCAATGGATCATGTGCCAAGAGAATGAAGGAGACCACAAGAGTGCTCATTGTTCTGTGATCACGACAAGGGTAAATTCTCCCACTCTGGAGGATCTCATTGCTAGAATGAACACCATCGACATGGACCAGCTCATTACACTAGCTCGAAGGGAGCAACAACTAGAGAATGAAATGCTTCATGAGATGGAGCTGCAGACTGAGGAAGGAGACCTCGACATGACCCAACTGAAGCTCTATGTTGAATTGGTAGAGATAAATGTGATGATGGAAGGCCTGCTAAACCTCACATCATGGCAACCGAAGAGCAAAATAGTTCATAAAGTGGATCACCTTGTTGAGGACTTGAGTTGTCCTCCATCTCCTCCCCTATTTGAACATGAGCAAACGTCATTCAACCATTTGCCTGAGCTTGAAGACAAGCCATCAGAGGATAGCTTCTACCTTGACTCCAGGGAGCCTCCTCCCTCTGAAGTCAACTACCATTATTCCCCCCCCCCCTTCTCCATGCTCTACCCAGAAGATGAGGATGGGTACATCATCAACCCTAAGAAAAAGGAGATGTTGTCTTCCTCCGAGTCATCAGAGGAGAGCGCTTTCATCGACTTCAATGAGTCATCTCCCTCTGAAGTTGATGTCCATCAAGGCTCTTCCAATGAGCCTCACCCCAAAGACGAAGATGTCTACATCCTCGAAACTGAGGAGGATAAGCCATTTATCTTTGATCTTCACCTGGAGGGTCAAGGCCTTCCTCACCTGTGCACCAACGAAGTAAGATGGAAACTCAAAGTTCACCCGTTAAGTGTGGAGTCCACTTTCCCCTTTGATCTGGGACCAGAGATAGAAGATAACCCAACTATAAAGTCCATGGATATGAATCTCACTTCCATTTTGGAACATCTAGAGATTGTAATAGGCCTCCCATCTTCTTGTGCTAGCACTTAGACACATGCGCAACCACTTCCCTCTTCATGCCAGGCCACCAAAAATGTTTCTTTAAGTCTTTATACAGCTTGTAGGGTGTTCATAACCGGTTAAACGGCTATTCGGTTAACCACATTGGCGGTTAGTCAATATTTGATAACCGTAACCGCTTCATTTAGAAACGGTTAACTGGGTTCGGTTAACCGCCGGTTTTGGTACGGTTTTTCCGGTTAACCGTAAACTGGATAAAGAAAAAAAATACTTTTTCAGATTACAACTTGTAATTAAAATCATAAAATTTTCATTAATTACATCAGTTAAGTATTGTTAATATATCTTTAACAGGGCCGTCTCAATCAATTACGGGCCCTGTGCCTGTTCAAATACATGATCCTAATATAAAGTAATAGAGTTCACTAATAAATATTATATTTTTTTATACCTTTTATATAAAATATTAACTAATTAACTATAATTAAATAAATAATAAGACCCTTAAAAATGGGGCCCCTTACAAGTGGGGCCCTGTGCGGTAGCCCCACCTGCACTGCCCCTAAGCCGGCCCTGATCTTTAAGTTTTGTAACTTACACAAAATAACTAAGTTAGTTAAAACAAAATCAGTAAGAGCATTAATTCTACACCCACCAAACTCTTACTAGCAAAATGTACAAAAAATTACATAGTAGAGCTACAACACCAGCAAATCAGCATAGCAGCAGCAGCAAATCAGCACAGGAGCACCACCAAGACAGCATGTAGCAGCACCAAGACAGCGTGTAGCATCAACAAATCAGCAGCAAAATAGCTGCAACATAACAATATACAGCATCAACATAACAATATAGCAGCAACATCATAACAACCTAGCAACAGCACTACTAAAAAACAGAGCCAACAACATGACAACATAGAACCAGCAACAAAACAGCGTAGCAGCAACATAATAATATAGCAGCAACATCATAACAGCATAGCAGCAACACTATAATATTAAACAAAAAAACCAGCAGCATGATAACATAGAAGCAGCAGCAAAACAGCAGCAAATCAGCACAACAGCAACATCATAACAGCATAGCAACAACACTATAATATTAAATAGAAAACAATCCCATTTTCTGGTGTGTAAAATGGATGGATGCTCCTTAAATCCAAATAAAATATAAATTCAAGCAAAATACACCATTATTCATAATTAAGACACAAGAATGGAGAACAGTTGTATAAGTACCAAAATGACGGACATCTTCTTCTCTTTCCAATGCTATCCATAACTGTGAAACAAAAACATCAAACACACAATGTTAGAAAATAATAGTGATCATAAAACATAAAACCAAGCACATCAGTAGGTGGGCATATATAACAACCTTTCACTTTATTTCTGTACAAATCATGTAACAAAACACAACCAAAATATTAATTTAATGAGTAAATTACTCAGAACCCCCTTGAGGATTTGGGATATTACAGTTAACCCCCTCGTGTTTATCATAATTATTGGTAACCACCTCAAGGTTAAGTATCTCTGACTACGAGCCCCCGAACTATAACTCGGTGATAAAATGTGTTGACCTATCAGTTTAATCACATTAATAATGCCAGACTGGACAACAAAACTGCTTAATCAACATCATCTAACTCTCTCTTATCCCACTTTAGATGCATTTTCAAGGAAGGGTTGATATTTTTAGGAAAATAACAATGTAGATTAAGTAGTGTTTTTTGTCCAGCATGACCTTATTATTATGATTAAGCTGATAGGTTAACACGTAGTTAACTTCCTGATAACAGAGTTATAGTTCGGGGGCTCGTAGTCAAAGATACCTTAATCTCAAGGTGGTTACCAGTAATTATGATAAACACAAGGGGGTTAACTGTAATATCCTAAATCCTCAAGGGGGTTCTGAGTAATTTACTCTAATTTAATTAATGTGTGGAGTACCAAAATGAGTATGGTCTACTCTCTATTGTTGTCCAACAGTACCAAAAGGATGGGTCTGGTCTTCTCTTAATATTGTTGTCCATAACTCGGAAATAAAGACATTAGTGTACATGGTATTAGAAAGTAATAGTTCTACTGAGTGCAATTATAAAAGAAAAATAATTACAACCAAGTTTCACCAATCAAGAGACTCATCAATTGGTATTATAGGTTGCTCCACTGTGAGCTCCTTCATTCCTACAAGTTTTATAGAAAATACTAGTGCAATGATTCAAAAATATTAATTGTAAGATAACTAGACGATAACAAATCCGACCTTCATCAATTTCCATATCTTTTAATTCAAAAATTATTTCATTTGATAGGACGTGTAGTAGGACGTAACCAATCCTGTGTGCACACAAGAGCTTTAACCACTCTTGGAGTTAAAGTGGTTCTAAATGGATCAAGTACATGACCCCCGGTGCTGAAAGCTGACTCCGACGCAACAGAGGAAACCGGTATCGCAAGTATATCACGTGCCATTGTAGCAAGAATAGAAAAGCTTTTTCTTTTATCTTTCCACCATACTAAAATCTAAAATTTCTCTCTATGGTCAGCATCCTCATCCTCGTCATTAGGTTCACAATCCTCATCCAAGTACCAATCTATCTCACTTTTCCTTGCACTTGTTTAAACAGTGCTCTTTTTCCTACTATACTTTGAATTAAAGTGGGGTTTCACACTCAAACTCAACTCATTGTTGGAACTTGAGGTACTACCTTTGGACTGCGAGGAAGCTGGCATCTCTTGTTTTTACCACTTTCTTGAGGCATCAATGAAGCATAGAAATTAAATAAAACACTTAAAGTGTTTTTAATTTTACCAATAAGAAAACTCGCACTTGATTCCTCATAGGCATCTTCAACCATCCCCTCAACACTGCGCAATTTGTGTCTAGGATCAAGAACCAAAGCAACCAACACCAGCATATTCATATTGTCCACATTTCTCTAATATTTGTTATACTTGATCTTCATTTGTATCGTCATGTGCTTAAGAGATTCATCCACACTTTGGTAATAGTCAGAAATCAAATTATCAGCTCCATATATCATATCAACATAGCAATTACAAGTTACATAATTACTTCCCGATAAATTCAAAAGTGGCTTCATAAAAGATCTTTAAGAAGCTTATGAAGGAACTAGCTTTATCCCAATCAGATTCAGATGGAGTTCCACCACTCTTTCTAAGCTCCTTATTGCACATATTATTTTTGCAATATAAACTATCAAATGCTTTTCTGAATTTCACAATATATTTTAGCATCAAGAAAGTAGAATCCTATCTTGTATCAACATCTAAACAAACTAGACCTTTGCAATATATTTGTTCCTCCTCTACACATTGTTTAAATGCTTTGAACCTAGCAGGAGAAGATCTTACAAACTTCACAAAATTACGCACCTTAGCAATTGATGAATCCAATTGTTTCAATCCATCTTTGGCCACCAAATTCAAGATATGAGCAACGCATCACATATGTAAAAATTTGCTATCCATCACACTACCACCCCAATGGTTTATCCTTCTTCCAAGATAACGAACAACCCCATCATTTGATCTCGCATTATCCACAGTCATAGTTAATATATTTTTCAGTCCCCATTCAACCAAACATCCCTCAATAGCCCTTCCAATGAACTCACCGGAATGACCAACTATGGAACAAAAGTTAATTATTCTCTTCTACAATCTCCAGTTCTCATCAACGAAATGAGCAGTCAAGAACATATAACATAGATTTTGACCAGAAGTCCAAGTATCAGTTGTTAGACACACTCGAGATTTTAGCTTACCAAAGAAATCCTTTAACTTCTTCTGTTCATCAATAAAAATACCAAAGCATTCTTTAGTTATAAGGGACCTTGAAGGAATAAAAAATTGAGGGTAATAACCATACAGAATTCTCGAAATCCTTGATGTTCAACAAACATAAAAGGTAGCTCATCTATAATTAGCGTTCTAGCCAAAGCCTTTATGACAGCTACTTGATCAAACACCCAATCCTTTAGCTGATCACTAGTTACAATACTACCATCTGGTTGAACCGTTTTCATGACCTCTAAAGCAAGAAGCTTTTGCCTTTTATCCACATTACATGGATATTTCTTGCACTTGTTAAGATGATTTCTCAAAACACTAGTACCATTTTTTGAAGTGCAATGACATTCGCTATCACAATGTATGCATATGTAGCAATTAGGATCAGCAAGATCATTCTTATCTTTAAAATGATTCCAAAATACAGATGTCCTCTTCCTTTATCTAGTAGGAGCATTGCTACTTACAGTCATTTCAAGAGGATCATTTACATGGAGACTTTTAGCAGTTTGAACTGGGTTTTTTCTCATCTCATCCTTCTCAACAATATTAGTTGTTTTGTTGCTATACATAGTTTTGTAAATGAAAAGAAAACACAACACATTAGTACATATCAAGAGGATCATTTACAAGGAGATTCCCCATTATTATGTTTGTACACTCTGACCCCAAGTATCTTTCAGGTTAGTTCTCAACTTTTATAATCTAAAGTTACTCATTTGTCCTTCAACCACAACTAAGTCAAGTGAGGTACTTCCTTGAAGCAAATGCTATCACAGTTGAAATTTTCAAACCTAATGAGACTTTCATACAATTGAAAGTAACATGAAAAATGAGAAGTTGGTTTATATGACTCTCATAGCCTTGTAGTACGCTCACATAATCACAGGGTTGGTTGTAGTTTTTGTTTGTATGCTGATAAACCTATAGAGGGTATGTCACAAATATAGTATTATGGCTTTGTCTTTTTTAATATACGTATTGGCTTATTTGTTCCAATTATATAATCAAATCCCTAAATGTGGTAATTGGTTCTAAATTTATAGGTACTCAAGCAGCTCCAAGGAAGTTGACCGCCACTAACACTATACGAGAGGTGTTGTGTAGAAAAAAATTCAATCCATTACCGAGATAGTGTTTGTAAAACTCTGTAGAAATGGAGTGAAACACATGCGACTTCATTATAACATCTATTTTTTACCAAGGACCGTTTGATATGCAGTCAATTATTCTCTCAATGAAATACCCCTAACATTCAAATAACAAAATAATGATAAATAAGTATTATTTAGGGGATTATTAAACCCTAAAGGAAGTATATAAACATTTAGGCGTTAAAACGCACCTAAACTCCTTAAGGTCAGAAACGTGCGTTAAAGCCCGACCTTAAGTTAAACAAGTTATATAAGCTATAAACTTCTTGTAAAGCTAATCAAGGATCATTGTATGACCCTTAGAACACAGGACCTCATCTAAGACTGAGTAAAAATACAAAATGCTCAGGAGTTCCCTTAAAGGCACTTAGGCCCGAAAGTCACGGAAATACATTATAGGATGAAGTAAGGCATTACTCTTCATTCCAAATTCACCATTACACTTTAATAAACATATAAGATGAAGTCCTCGAGCTAAATTCTCAGTTAAAGACAAAGTGCTCGGAGGTTCCCGATGGGGGCCCCATAAACCCCTGGGAGTGCCCCGGAGTGGTACCGAAGTGGCACAAAGTCCTATATAAATTATTCTTAGAGTTCCTAAAAGCATTATTCAACATTCTAAAGAGAATGCTCGAGCCAATTCCTCGAAAATAAACAAAGTGCTCGGACGAATTTCTTAACGCTCCTTTTTGCCCCGGTTAGCCCGGGAGTTGTGTTTCGAGTTGATATAACCCCATATAACTCAATGTAACACCTTAAAATATTATTATTGACTATAAAAATGTCAATAAACACTTGGAACTCATAGCGACTACTTATTTTTCAGAAAATCCTTAAAGCACAAAAATGCACCTTCGGGTGTCACAAAAATTTGTTCTACGCAATTACCTTGAAGTTTTTGAGGAGCCACGAGTTGATAATCTTAAAAGGGGATAAATTGAGCATATAAATCAATTAATTCCATTACTAAATTCATAGTACAAGTGGGGGCGATTTTATCATCAAAAAGGTACCTAAAATCAGCATTTTTACCTTAAAACTTTAATCTTTTACCATAGTATAAATGTACCAAATAAATGCTGGAACCTATTACACATATTAGTATAGTGTAACAAAAATCAAATTAAAAATCAACCCCAATTGACCTCTATATCAGGCGCCATTTTGGGTGTTTTTAAGCTAGTTTTGAACTTGTAAATTGTCTTATGGAATGGTGACTCATCTAGCATGTGCTATACGATAATATGTCAAATAAAATCAGTGAAATGGGGACTACACTACCGATTTTCCTGTAATAAAACAGCAAGGATAAGTTAGAAGAAAAGCCATGGAAATTAAATACACAAAAGAACAAACTAGATCTACTTTATTCCATGTGCTAATAATCAAACAAAACAACCCATGTTCTACCTAGTGTGGCAGCCGATTTTGATCTGTAAAAGAAGAGGTTAATTGCCTCATTATTTAGTCAAAAGAATACTCTACCTACTAAGCATAATTCATAGTCAAATATAGACAAAATCAATTGTCTTGAACAGCACATTAGTGCCAATTTCAAGCAAGGAAAGAGGCTTAAATTGCCTTATAAAAATTCAACTAAAATACCTAGCTAACCTAACATATTCTCATGTTTTAAAAGGCAAAGAAATCAGATGTCTATACTCATATGTATTACCGTAAGACAACAAGAAGAAGGGAGACAAATTGACATGGCATTCTACTTAGAAAATTCAAAAGAAAACACATACCTACCTTGCCTTTGTCTTCTAGCTTCAACTAGCAATCAAAGCCTCCATTATGCTTTGCAATCAGCCGAAAATATGCTTGAAACATGGGCATTCATTGAGCCAAACAAACAAATAATAAACAAGGAAAAGATTAGTCAAATTTGACATTTAATTATCAAAGAAAAATTCCTTCCATTCTCACCTATTTCCTTACGTGAGACTTCATTCCCTTCCTTGCCTTGTGGCCGGTTGGGTAAGCTCCTCTCTTCTCCTTTCATCTTCTTCCTTTGAAGCTCTTAAGTCCATTAATGGAGATTTAACTTCTATCTTCATTTCTAAGGTAAATTCCTAGCATTTCTCATCAAGTCTTGAAGCAAAAATCTTCCTAGCACAACAACAAGATTTCGGCTTCAATTTATACACCAAGGGAGTTGTCTTAAATCAACATAAATACAAGGATCATCCAAGATCATCTTAAGGTATTTTTCATGCTTGAAAAATCCTTAAGACACATTTTATGTGTATCCAAAATTCTACATCTTCTAAAGCTATTTTCTTCATCAATTTCATGAAGGAAAATTGATGCTCCATCCATCCTAGGTGTGCCGAAAATTTAAGAAGAAAAGCCTAAGGTAAATCCTTGGAAAACTACTTATAAATCTACTTAAGATCTTTGTTAAAGATCTAACTCCTAAACCCCTTCCTCTCTTACATAAAAACCGAAGAGGAACATCATTTACCATTGGAGGAAGCTTGGGAATTCAAGAGGAGTTCAAGTGTTTAACCATCCTTTATTAAGAGTAAGTTTACTAAGCAAATCTTTAGTGTTTTAAGCTTGTATAAGCTCCTAAAAATTGTACAAAAATTATGTACACCTTTTTAGGTATTTAAAACCGAAACCAAATGGTAATACATACCAAAAATATAATTTATAACATATATAGTAAGCTTACTACCTTAAGACACATTTTTGTTTTACAAAAATTACTTATGATAGATAATAATGCATACCGAATTGTCTAGGAGAAATATGCTCCATTTTGAGATAAAAATATATCTAAGACATTACAATAATTTTTACATGAGTTATATGACTCATATGTATTTTTGTATAATTACTATAAGTTATAAATCAAGTTTTAGAAATTATATGGTGATATATTATCATGGCCGAATTCAAATGGTGGTGAATAAACTTTAATGAGCTAAATATGTATATGAATACATACTATGAATTTTGGGTAAGCTAAAAATAATTACTAGTGTTTAAATGACTAGTTCAATAAGTTATGTAGTAAAAATATAATTTTTATAAAGTTTGGGGTAAGATATGTGATTACCGAAAATTAAGTGTGTCCATGGCATAATTATAATATATTATGGTGAGAGAAATGATATTATGAATTTTGGATGAATTAAATAAATATTTAGAAGTTAAAATAACAATTTATAAAGTTTTGGGGCTATTTTGTAATTTTTGGAAAAATTGGTGTAAAACCGAGAAACATATGAGTTTATGGGTATATTAATGTATTAAGTATGAAATTAGACTATGGTCAAAGTGTTGACCGAAAAACTTTGGGTTAAAATAATTTATGACATGAAATATTAAGTTTATAAAAGTTTTGGGGTGATTATGTAATTTATAAGAGTTTAAATAAGAAACCAAATTTAATATGGGGCGAAACCATAATCTGTGGAAATATAAGTGTCCACTTGGTTATTAAGGAAATTAAATATTAAAACAATGATTTATAAGTGAATATATAATTTATGTAAAGTTTTTGGGGTTAAAATGTAATTATAGAAAGTTATTTGTCAAAACCGAAAGGTTAAGGGTTGATTTGCTAATTTATAAAAGTTAAGGTATTCAAATATTAAATACCAAATTTTTAGAGGTGGTTTAGTGAATTAATTAATTAAGAAAATTAAACTATGTATTATAGTGTATTTTGGAGTATAATGTAAAGTTTAAGAAATAAATGTGGTTATAATATAATAACCGAAAAGTATGATGTATTTATGGGATTAAAAATATTTGTAGGTCCTATAAGAATATTAAGGACATTTAGAAAAGAAAATTATGATTTAAGGATTTATGAAATTAAAACTATATGATACAAGTACAAGTAATTTACTTGTAAAAGAAATAATATTATTTGGGGTTAGTTTGTAATTAATAAAAGGTATGGGAAAAATATGCCCATGCGTGACATGTAAATATAATTTGAGAATTCATTAAGTTGTTATGTCATTTAGACAAATACAATATGTATCATAAATAACACATGTGCATAAAACTTATAAAGTTAAAATTTTCAAGTAAATCAAAAAGGAAATGAATATGAGGGATTATGGAATTAGAAACTTTGAGTTATATAGTTATAAGGAATTTAATAGTAACCAATAAATATTATTTATGGTTAAGTGGAGAATAACAAAAATTATAAGAGTATTATGTCCATGTGTGACATATAAATATTTTGGGGAAATTATGAAGTTGCTATGTCATTAAAACAATTATAAACAAGTAACATAAATAGTACAATATAATGTATATACATATAGATATATGTACATTAAAGGATTTAAAAATAAATCGAAAGGAATAACAAATAAGTTATACATCCAGTTATAAGGTAATTAGAAGACATAACCACACAATATAAGTTTATAAATTAGGACTACATGTTTTGGAAATATACAATACCTTGATTATCAACAAGGTTAAGAGGTTAAAGAAGTTACCTAAGTATAAAGGAATAAACCTCACATGAAATAACGAATATGAAATCGTTTCATGAACCAATAAAATTATTATACGAGAGTTACATAATTAACACTCTCAGTTAATCCTATTCTAGGACATTGTTTGACCAGACGTTGACCGAGAACTAAACAAGTACAGTCTACGGTGAACGGTATGGGATTCTTGCAACCTGTTTGCTACCGGATTACACCGGCTTGTGTGCTATCTGTTGTTTGAAATAACGACCAAGATAATTGCATGTAAAATGTTGTATTACTCTTGTGCACTGTTGTGTTGCTTTACGTGCGTGAATGATACTAACTATAACGTGTATGTCCCACGCATACAACACTACATTGCCAGTGGATTAAATACCTGCGTTTTTATCATACCGAGAACTTGTACTCAAGTTTCTCACTAACTTCACTTTATAACAAACGTCGTTATCCTAAACGTGATAATTGACAATACACATTGTGTTCTTGATTAACGTCCTCATGTGACATCTAACAAATTCTATACTACGAGAAGCGAGGAGCCCAGTTGGATCTGACCATGTATGCTACTGGAGCTGTACCTGTCTCAGGTCGTCTCCTATTCAATTTATGTCGCGACGGGAGTTTTGGGTGCACTATGTCACTCACCGGCTGCGTACCGGAACAGTTCAAGTGGGGAGGAAGACTTTATTCCTCTCGAGGGTTCGATACCCACCTCTTTTAAGTACAGGAGTTAACTACGTTATCTTCTGAGGGACTCATTACCCACCTCTTTTAACAAGGTCACTATACCTTCACTATATTGACATACTCATATACACCTGTCAGTCCCACTGTGTGGACCCGACAACTATTAAAAGATTACAGAACATCTAACTCGACCTTCTGAAGTCTTGTTCTATGTGACATTGTTGTCCTTGTATGGATACTCGTGATTATCATGTTATGCTTGTTTACAGCTTTATAAAAATGAACTGCATGTATTCGACAAAGTAGTTGGTGTGGCCCAGTAGCTGATGGGCTGCACGTTTTCCATACCAGCGTTGTTTGCTGAGCCCCTTTGGGGGCACCCCCATTTTTCAGGTACCTGAAGAAAGAAGAGATTACCCGACCGAGTGTAGGGGGGTAGAATTAAGACAGGGGATTATTATTACCAGAATCATTTTACAAGCACTGTATTTTTATTATTATTAACTTTTTTGTTTTAAGAGGTTTGTATTCAGCGCTCAGACCGTATCATTTGTAAGTTGTATTGGAGTTAGCTTTGTTAGTCACATGGGTGACTAATGGCGTTGTAGCACCACCCGTTGTTATGTATATATTTTCCGCTGCATTTCTATTTATCTTTGGGAGCTATCATTGTACAGATTGTGGAGTATCGGGTTGGGGTGTTACAAAAGTGGTGTCAGAGCATAGTTGCGCTCTGAGATCTGAATACAACCGAAATTAGCCTTGGGATACAGGGTGTGTGATAGAACAGTGAGGAATAGCAAGTTAGTTCTTACTTGGTCCGCCGAAGGGCGTTAACAACTGTCCAACTTACAGTAACTACAAACTATGGCCTGCCTAAATAACGAGCAGATGTCATGAAAAGGAATACATTAATTAAAACAAATACTTAAGACTACGGCTGCGTTCGTTTGAGTTTTTGATGGTAGAAATGTGGTAGTTTTGGTCTGGTTGTTTTGGTTGGCTGTTTTGTGGTAGTTTTGCTGGTTGTTTTATGTTGGTTGTTTTGTGGTTGTTTTGAAAAAAGTGTTAGACAGGAGGCGGTTTCGTCTGGCTGTTTTGAATAAGTTAGTTATGTTAGTTATGTGTAGTGCGTTTACTGTTTTCAGTGTTACATTTAAAAATTTTATATTACATTTAAAAACAATTTTTTGTTAGTGAAGTTAAAATATATGTAGAAATTCAATTATAATATGTATACATATTAATTTATATGAATACAATTTTAAGATATATTTGTGAAGAAGAAACAAACCATGCTATTCAGAGCAACATATTTTATATTACATTTAAAAACAATTTTTTGTTAGTGAAGTTAAAATATATGTAGAAATTCAATTATAGTCATTAATATTATTCTTTATTAATATTTTATTGACAATTAATTTATAATATATATACATATTAATTTATATGAATAAAATTTTAAGATATATTTGTGAAGAAGAAACAAACCATGCTATTCAGAGCAACCTATTTTATATTACATTTAAAAACAATTTTTTGTTAGTGAAGTTAAAATATATGTAGAAATTCAATTATAGCCATTAATAATTATTATTCTTTATTAATAATTTATTGACAATTAATTTATAATATGTATACATATTAATTTATATGAATAAAATTTTAAGATATATTTGTGAAGAAGAAACAAACCATGCTATTAGATCAAATGTAGTAATACTTATGATTATTTTAATTTTTAATGGAATAAATAATATCATTGAAATGAAAAAGCATTTCATTCTAGTAAAACAATTGACTGTAAGCGAATATATATGTACAACTATCACTTACTATTTTATTATTATATTGTTTAATTGTTGATAAAATATTATTTAAACATATATTTGTAGTTAAAACAATATATTCTATTCAATTAAAATTATTTAATGAAATTCAAAAACATAAATTTAAACTTAATACTATTAGAATATATTATTTGATTTAAGTATTAATTACATTAGATAATGTAGTTTATAAATTTAAGATATGTAGTTATTGTTTATTCTATTACAAAACTTATACTATTAAAATTATTTTAATTTACTTGTTATATAATACTAAATTAATGTGTCAAACAGCTAAACACAACACTCAAAATAAGATAAGAGGGGTACAGTAATAATTTACGGTAATGTCAAATCATAACCGAATCACACGTCTACTAAAAATTGGTGCTTTTTTGATAAAAAAAATTGGTGCTTTTTTGATAAAAAAATTGGTGCGTAGTAGTTGATTGCTTTTCAACTGAGGAAGAACAAGAAAACCGCGGGAGTGATTTCACAGTGAAAAAGTGGGTATAAAAATACCCTAGGTGAAACTGCTATCACCGAACAGTCAATGGCCGTTTCTGTCATTTTTCACAAATATGCCAACTTGAAAAAAGCGACACTTATACCATGAAACAGCTCTCTCCGAACGGAGCCTACCTGAACTGACGAAAGGGTTTGTTGAAGACCATACGACGCCAACTGTCATCTACACAGGAAGCTGACGACGAATAACAGTGACGCCATACCGACAATAATCAGAAAGGCTGACAATACCGCCAAGTATACACTGATGATGGAGTAAAAGTATATCTCAATGGACATAAACTGCATGATGATCCAACCTGCATGGCGCACTTGCTACAACAAGTGCTGCTCCAGTAAACCAAATAAAAGAGAACGAAGACCTACACGGAAAGAGAAAACACTGAATTTATGAGATACCCAGGCACTGAGCTTGCTGCCCAGTGCGGGACTGGAAGATCTTACAATTCCTTATTAACCTTACGAGAAAATCGTGCGAAACCCTGAAATATGACTATAAGTGTAGTCCTACAAAAATAACCAATGACAATATCAAGAAAAGCAGAACAGAATCTCACCATATATAAACATCCAACATAAATAAACATGGGATGTAATACCTGCTCAAATACCAAGGGTCTCAGCTAGTATCCTTATAGTGACAATGCTGGACTCCTAATAAACAGTGAGAAAAGAACAAACTTTAAATCTATATTTTCAGAAGTCAGGAAAAATACTTCCTTAGTAATGCCAAGTGCTACATATATATATACATATAATTGGGAGGTTATTAACCTAAAACTTTTGAGGAGTATTGATATATTTTCAGAGGGATAAGTATCATAAAATATACCTACCCTATTTTGAGGCACATGTCCTACTCTATTCTTATGGATTTATACGAGCATATGTCTTCTATGACAGCTCAATTTGGGAATGTAAGTAAAGAACGCATGAGAACAAATAAAGTTACCTCCCAATGTAATATAAATTTTTATATGATTATAGTAACAAATAACTCTCTATGGAGGCAGTGTAAGCTATACTAAGAGTTTGAATTGGATATACACCAAGGGTGAGTGGAAGTTAAACCTTTAAGGGGGGGAGAACATACCCCTTGGCTTGTAACAGGCGTTTTACACGTGAACTTTCCTAACAATATATATCAATCTCTATGATTATAAATCCTCTATTGTTATACACCTAAGCAACCTATTTTTGGAAGCCATTGAGTTGTGGATTAACCACGTTTCTAAGAGATAGAAGTGAACCATAAGTTTTGATTGTCTTGTCACCAAACCGTAGGATTCAAACTGGGAACCCCTAGTTTGGAATGGTACTATTATTAAACGATATTTAACCTAGGTTGAACATATGATTCATCTGATCCATGGAGTTTAAATTTAACAAGAAAAAGCCAAGCTTTAAGGCGGAGGGATTAATACTTTATGGAACCTTAACTGTAGAATGAGTTATAAAAACTTTTCTTGGAGTCTTATTCCAAATTTAGTAATAACTATAACTGTCTTTGTTCCAAGCAGTGATAACCAAAGTGTATGCAATAAACAAGCCCTGATAAGTTAAATACTGGAAAAGCCTTTTAAAGAAAAGAGTGTATTCTAAGGTATCCAAGTCCATAACTGAATTTAGTGCTTGTATGATGGGTTTAAGAGTCAAATGATTGTTGAATATAATTATTAGACAATGTGTCTAGATGTTTTAATAAGAATTTATCTTTTATGCCAAGAGGAAAAACTGGCTTCCCCGCTTGATGATTCGATCAAAGGAATTTAATTCCGGGGATTAAGGAACACACTAGTTTCAAGTGTAAGTTACAACAGTTACTAGAGTAGTTGTATAACGGTCAAGGGAGAATGTTGTAAACACCACGTCACAAAGTCTTGATAAGATAAAACTTGGAAATTTGCAATTATGTGGTTGTTTGATATTTGACGTGGGAGGTCGAACTTGATCCTGGTCAGATCAAGGGAAAACCAAACACAAAATGGGGTGGAGGGATAGTTCAACACTGACGCTGACCCCGTCAGGGTTGGATAATTCCTGAGACTCCCTACAAGTGGTCACCAATATCTCTGTGATAAGTAAATATTTGTCCTTAATATAAAATCTGTCTAATAAAGCATATTAGATGCAGAGGACGTAAGTTAAAAGTTAAATTGTCTAGGTTACCCTGAAGAGATATAAATAGCTAAAACAACTCCGTGTTTGTCAGAAAAATAATCAACTATGAAGGAAATACTAATTGTTGTTATACCATAAGTCATGATAATAAAATAAATATGAGATCAAGAGACATTTATCTATAATGACAGTATTTACAAGCTACCCTCTAAGTTATGGCCTTACTGCCATCTGAAGGGAAGGATCGACTTTAAGTCTTTCTTTATGAATTCAAACCCAATATATATTTAGTGGGTACCTACCTATAAGTATGGTAGAATATAAAGAGTAGAAACATTATACTAATACTCACATGAGTTGATTCATAAACCGCAAGAACATGTGGAATGGTGGAAATCTATACCTTGGTAGAAACCTTAATGGGAACCCTACTGTGGAATACTTAATGAACAGACAATAAAAGATCGGGTATGTACTACCGACAATTGGTGAATCATTAATAACAGGAAATATTCTACACTATAAACAAGATGCATGGCTCGACCGTAGCTCATACTCTATATTGAGATTGGAAACCGAATATGGTGACAGTAAACTAAAATACCAGAATCACAAGATGATGACCTGAAGACCAAGGAGAGGAACTTTAATATACCCCAGTATTATACAAGACCCGAACGCCGACGATTACAACTACAGGAGGCGATGAATATAAGACAAATTTAAAACCAACAAGAATACTACAACCTTACAGCTACAACAACTGAACCACTGAATGCATCAGCAACACCGACAAAGATGATGAACCCCACTATCAGGACGCTACTACTATCAATGGAAAATTTTACAGTAAACCAATCGGGCAAGGACCCATGGAAGGAAGAATGCTTCAACTAAACGTGCGAGAGCCTATGGACTTGACAAGGAATACTCCTAAATTGGACAGGTAAGTAGTAATATATATCAAGAAGATACCCCATATGCGAAGGCAACTAGCGGGAAGAACACAAGAAAAGAACTCAATGACGAAAAATCAAATGGAAGGTGAACTGTATTACAGTATATGCCACGTAGAGGAAGAACCTCGTAGTAGATTTGCCCAAAAAGGATAATGGAAGATACATGACATGTGCTTGAGCATCACAGGATGAACAAACCTTACAATATTATTGGAAGTTGCCGTACAATAATAAGATATACAATGAGGAATACCAACTATGTTGCAACTAACAGTTACTTAGAGACAAGATAATCGGGAGCAGTGGCATAACTCGGCACATCGATCCGACAGTCTAAACAAGACATGGAATAATACCGGCAACAACCAAGATGGTAAACACCTTCACCCATACATACGGGATTCAAATATAAAAGCATAATAATGCAAAATAGAGCATGTCAAAGAATGCATAGTTTTTCTGGGGCAATACCCCGTAAACGGACAGAAGTCCAAACAAGATCAGCAATGACAATCAAACGAAAATAATGATGACCACAACTCACCAATCCAATAGGTGAACATAAAGGAACTTAAATATACCACCTATGAAGCGCATTTTATGACTATTCCAAAATGATTGAACATTACTTAATCAGAGTGGCGCAACGGAAGCGGGTGGTCCCATCAGTTAAAATTATCTACTGAGCTCAAGGGAAATGCACAACGTACTTAACGTATCTTAACCAAAAATATGTGCCATACCCACCTAAAATCTTACAGCCGGGAGGCTATCTTTTTAACTAATCATAAGTTTCAAATAAGGGTGAAGATTGCTCACTATTTACAGACAAGTTATGCTAGTCTAGGGAACGTGGGCGTACCCCTCTTTTAAGGGGGGGGGGGGGAGCCTACTGCGTTTTAGCATTTTTAGCATGGAAGTACACTTTCGTTGTACTGTTGCACTGTGATTTGTATGTGTACATGTGTGACTTTGTGATTCTATGAATTTCACTTACTAATGTGTACTACGTTACACTAACATGAATGGATTATGTGTACTACGTTACACTATATTGAAGTTACTTTGTTACTACGTGGTTATGTGTACTACGTTACACTATGTTGGAATTACTCTGTGTTTGCATGATTTGTACTACACGACACTACTATGAATGAATCATGTGCACTATGTTGCACTACCTTGCATTGAAGCTATTATTGGTGAAGACCTTTCATGCTCATTATACTGTATGTTATGATTGAATATATACTACAAACTGAAAAGTAGTGTAACATGGGACTTGATCCCTAAAATAGAACTGAGTTGTGGATGCTTAGTGGAACTTGATTCCCCACAACCATTTGAACTTAGATATGAGACTTCGGGGTGAAGTCCTTTTAAGGGGGGTAGATTGAAATACCCCTAACATTCAAATAACAAAATAATGATAAATAAGTATTATTTAGGGGATTATTAAACCCTAAAGGAAGTATATAAACATTTAGGCGTTAAAACGCACCTAAACTCCTTAAGGTTAGAAACATGCGTTAAAGCCCGACCTTAAGTTAAACAAGTTATATAAGCTATAAACTTCATGTAAAGCTAATCAAGGATCATTGTATGACCCTTAGAACACAGGACCTCATCTAAGACTGAGTAAAAATACAAAATGCTCGGGAGTTCCCTTAAAGGCACTTAGGCCCGAAAGTCACGGAAATACATTATAGGATGAAGTAAGGCATTACTCTTCATTCCAAATTCACCATAACACTTTAATAAACATATAAGATGAAGTCCTCGAGCTAAATTCTCAGTTAAAGACAAAGTGCTCGGAGGTTCCCGATGGGGGCCCCATAAACCCCTGGGAGTGCCCCGGAGTGGTACCGAAGTGGCACAAAGTCCTATGTAAATTATTCTTAGAGTTCCTAAAAGCATTATTCAACATTCTAAGGAGAATTCTCGAGCCAATTCCTCGAAAATAAACAAAGTGCTCGGACGAATTTCTTAACGTTCCTTTTTGCCCCGGTTAGCCCGGGAGTTGTGTTTCGAGTTGATATAACCCCATATAACTCAATGTAACACCTTAACATAATATTATTAACTAAAAAAATGTCAATAAACACTTGGAACTCATAGAGACTACTTATTTTTCAGAAAATCCTTAAAGCACAAAAATGCACCTTCGGGTGTCACAAAAATTCGTTCTACGCAATTACCTTGAAGTTTTTGAGGAGCCACGAGTTGATAATATTAAAAGGGGATAAATTGAGCATCTAAATCAATTAATTCCATTACTAAATTCATAGTACAAGTGGGGGCGATTTTATCATCAAAAAGGTACCTAAAATCAGCATTTTTACCTTAAAACTTTCATCTTTAACCATAGTATAAATGTACAAAATAAATGCTGGAACCTATTACACATATTAGTATGGTCTTAGTACAATATAGTGTAACAAAAATCAAATTAAAAATCAACCCCAATTGACCTCTATAGCAGGCGCCATTTTGGGTGTTTTTAAGCTAGTTTTGAACTTGTAAATTGTCTTATGGAATGGTGACTCATCTAGCATGTGCTATACGATAATATGTCAAATAAAATCAGTCAAATGGGGACTACACTACCAATTTTCCTGTAATAAAACAGCAAGGATAAGTTAGAAGAAAAGCCATGAAAATTAAATACACAAAAGAACAAACTAGATCTACTTTATTCCATGTGCTAATAATCAAACAAAACAACCCATGTTCTACCTAGTGTGGCAGCCGATTTTGATCTGTAAAAGAAGAGGTTAATTGCCTCATTATTTAGTCAAAAGAATACTCTACCTACTAAGCATAATTCATAGTCAAATATAGACAAAATCAATTGTCTTGAACAGCACATTAGTGCCGATTTCAAGCAAGGAAAGAGGCTTAAATTGCCTTATAAAAATTCAACTAAAATACCTAGCTAACCTAGCATATTCTCATGTTTTAAAAGGCAAAGAAATCAGATATCTATACTCATATATATTACCGTAAGACAACAAGAAGAAGGGAGACAAATTGACATGGCATTCTACTTAGAAAATTCAAAAGAAAACACATACCTACCTTGCCTTTGTCTTCTAGCTTCAACTAGCAATCAAAGCCTCCATTATGCTTTGCAATCAGCCGAAAATATGCTTGAAACATGGGCATTCATTGAGCCAAACAAACAAATAATAAACAAGGAAAAGATTAGTCAAATTTGACATTTAATTATCAAAGAAAAATTCCTTCCATTCTCACCTATTTCCTTACATGAGACTTCATTCCCTTCCTTGCCTTGTGGCCGGTTGGGTAAGCTCCTCTCTTCTCCTTTCATCTTCTTCCTTTGAATCTCTTAAGTCCATTAATGGAGATTTAACTTCTATCTTCATTTCTAAGGTAAATTCCTAGCATTTCTCATCAAGTCTTGAAGCAAAAATCTTCCTAGCACAACAACAAGATTTCGGCTTCAATTTATACACCAAGGGAGTTGTCTTAAATCAACATAAATACAAGGATCATCCAAGATCATCTTAAGGTATTTTTCATGCTTGAAAAATCCTTAAAACACATTTTATGTGTATCCAAAATTCTACATCTTCTAAAGCTATTTTCTTCATCAAATTCATGAAGGAAAATTGATGATCCATCCATCCTAGGTGTGCCGAAAATTTAAGAAGAAAAGCCTAAGGTAAATCCTTGGAAAACTACTTATGAATCTACTTAAGAGCTTTGTTAAAGATCAAACTCCTAAACCCCTTCCTCTCTTACATAAAAACCGAAGAGGAACATCATTTACCGTTGGAGGAAGCTTGGGAATTCAAGAGGAGTTCAAGTGTTTAATCATCCTTTATTAAGAGTAAGTTTACTAAGCAAATCTTTAGTGTTTTAAGCTTGTATAAGCTCCTAAAAATTGTACAAAAATTATGTACACCTTCTTAGGTATTTAAAACCGAAACCAAATGGTAATACATACCAAAAATATAATTTATAACATATATAGTAAGCTTACTACCTTAAGACACTTTTGTTTTACAAAAATTACTTATGATAGATAATAATGCATACCGAATTGTCTAGGAGAAATATGCTCCATTTTGAGATAAAAATATATCTAAGACATTACAATAATTTTTACATGAGTTATATGACTCATATGTATTTTTGTATAATTACTATAAGTTATAAATCAAGTTTTAGAAATTATATGGGATATATTATCATGGCCGAATTCAAATGGTGGTGAATAAACTTTAATGAGCTAAATATGTATATGAATACATACTATGAATTTTGGGTAAGCTAAAAATAATTACTAGTGTTTAAATGACTAGTTCAATAAGTTATGTGGTAAAAATATAATTTTTATAAAGTTTGGGGTAAGATATGTGATTACCAAAAATTAAGTGTGTCCATGGCATAATTATATATTATGGTGAGAGAAATGATATTATGAATTTTGGATGAATTAAATAAATATTTAGAAGTTAAAATAACAATTTATAAAGTTTTGGGGCTATTTTGTAATTTTTGGAAAAATTGGTGTAAAACCGAGAAACATATGAGTTTATGGGTATATTAATGTATTAAGTATGAAATTAGACTATGGTCAAAGTGTTGACCGAAAAACTTTGGGTTAAAATAATTTATGACATGAAATATTAAGTTTATAAAAGTTTTGGGGTGATTATGTAATTTATAAGAGTTTAAATAAGAAACCGAATTTAATATGGGGCGAAACCATAATCTGTGGAAATATAAGTGTCCACTTGGTTATTAAGGAAATTAAATATTAAAACAATGATTTATAAGTGAATATATAATTTATGTAAAGTTTTTGGGGTTAAAATGTAATTATAGAAAGTTATTTGTCAAAACCGAAGGTTAAGGGTTGATTTGGTAATTTATAAAAGTTAAGGTATTCAATATTAAATACCGAATTTTTAGAGGTGGGTTTAGTGAATTAATAATTAAGAAAATTAAACTATGTATTATAATGTATTTTGGAGTATAATGTAAAGTTTAAGAAATAAATGTGGTTAATATAATAACCAAAAAGTATGATGTATTTATGGGATTAAAAATATTGTAGGTCCTATAAGAATTAAGGACATTTAGAAAAGAAAATTATGATTTAAGGATTTATGAAATTAAAACTATATAATATACAAGTACAAGTAATTTACTTGTAAAAGAAATAATATATTTGGGGTTAGTTTGTAATTAATAAAAAGTATGGGAAAAATATGCCCATGCGTGACATGAAATATAATTTGAGAATTCATTAAGTTGTTATGTCATTTAGACAAATACAATATGTATCATAAATAACACATGTGCATAAAACTTATACAGTTAAAATTTTCAAGTAAATCAAAAAGGAAATGAATGAGGGATTATGGAATTAGAAACTTTGAGTTATATAGTTATAAGGAATTTAATAGTAACCAATAAATATTATTTATGGTTAAGTGGAGAATAACAAAAATTATAAGAGTATTATGTCCATGTGTGACATATAAATATTTTGGGGAAATTATGAAGTTGCTATGTCATTAAAACAATTATAAACAAGTAACATAAATAGTAACAAAATATATGTATAACATATAAATATGTACATTAAAGGATTTAAAAATAAATCGAAAGAATAACAAATAAGTTATACATCCAGTTATAAGGTAATTAGAAGACATAACCACACAATATAAGTTTATAAATTAGGACTACATGTTTTTGGAAATATACAATACCTTGATTATCAACAAGGTTAAGAGGTAAAGAAGTCACCTAAGTATAAAGGAATAAACCTCACATGAAATAACGAATATGAAATCGTTTCATGAACCAATAAAATTATTATATGAGAGTACATAATTAACACTCTCAGTTAATCCTATTCTAGGACATTGTTTGACCAGACGTTGACCGAGAGAACTAAACAAGTACAGTCTACGGTGAACGGTATGGGATTCTTGCAACCTGTTGCTACGGATTACACCGGCTTGTGGCTATCTGTTGTTTGAAATAACGACCAAGATAATTGCATGTAAAATGTTGTATTACTCTTGTGCACTGTTGTGTTGCTTTACGTGCGTGAATGTACTAACTATAACGTGTATGTCCCACGCATACAACATACATTACCAGTGGATTAAATACCTGCGTTTTATATACCGAAAACTTGTACTCAAGTTTCTCATAACTTCACTTTATAAAAACGTCGTTATCCTGAACGTGATAATTGACAATACACATTGTGTTCTTGATTAACGTCCTCATGGACATCTAACAAATTCTATACTACGAGAAGCGAGGAGCCCAGTTGGATCTGACCATGTATGCTACTGGAGTTGTACCTGTCTCAGGTCGTCTCCTATTCAATTTATGTCGACGGGGAGTTTTGGGTGCACTATGTCACTCACCGGCTGCGTACCGGAACAGTTCAAGTGGAGAGGAAGACTTATTCCTCTCGAGGGTTCGATACCCACCTCTTTTAAGTACAGGAGTTAACTACGTTATCTTCTGAGGGACTCATTACCCACCTCTTTTAACAAGGTCACTATACCTTCACTATATTGACATACTCATATACACCTGTCAGTCCCACTGTGTGGACCCGACAACTATTAAAAGATTATAGAACATCTAACTCGACCTTCTGAAGTCTTGTTCTATGTGACATTGTTGTCCTTGTATGGATACTCGTGATTATCATGTTATGCTTGTTTACAGCTTTATAAAAATGAACTACATGTATTCGACAAAGTAGTTGGTGTAGCCAGTAGCCGATGGGCTGCACATTTTCCATACCAGCGTTGTTTGCTGAGCCCCTTTGGGGGCACCCTCATTTTTCAGGTATCTGAAGAAAGAAGAGATTACCCGACCGAGTGTAGGTGGGGTAGAATTAAGACAGGGGATTATTATTACCGGAATCATTTTACAAGCACTGTACTTTTATTATTATTAACTTTGTTGTTTTAAGAGGTTTGTATTCAGCGCTCAGACCGTATCATTTGTAAGTTGTATTGGAGTTAGCCTTGTTAGTCACATGGGTGACTAACGACGTTGTAACACCACCCGTTGTTATGTATATATTTTCTGCTGCATTTTTAGTTATCTTTGGGAGCTATCATCGTACAGATTGTGGAGTTTCGGGTTGGGGTGTTACACTCAATCTAGTTCAGCGTTCAACAATAATTCTAAATTAGAGTATAATTAGGTTTAAGCTCTTACCAATCTGTTGTGTACTCCCTCCCTGCACTCTACTCCACAGAAGCCTAAATGGAACGCTTACGCATATCTCGTGTTGTACGAAGGGGAGATGGTCGAGAGATGGTGGTCAGAAAGCACAAAGAGAAAAAGGAGAAAGAGAGCGGCAGGTATGGAGTAAGGATGGGGAAACAATGGCGGTCGAGAAAGAGAGCTACAGGAGAAAAAATTTTAGGGATAGAAATGAAAAGGAAGTGAAGGAAAGTTAGAAAGATTAAAGACTTTTTTTATTTATAAATAGTAAACGGTTTATCCGGTTAACCATTTAGATGAAAAGTGATAACCGGAACCGGATTATTTAACTGATCAGTTAACCGAAACTGGAAAACCGGTTTGGTTAACTGAATTTTCGGTCGTTTTTATCGGTTATGGTTTCGGTTTTGGGGTTTCAATTTTTTTCAATACCCCTAACGGTTTGTCTCCACCAAGATGCATTGAGTAACTTGAGTTGTGTGCATCCTTCATCAACTTCTCTTTGACGTCAGTACAATCACATGGCACACACCATCTCCCTCTAAACCTTAGACTTCCATCTTCATGTATCTCCTCATTCCATCTTTTCTTTTATTTTTTCTAACTTTCTATCTCCTTGTTGATGCACCAAGGTCTCTTCATAAATATCAAGAGATGTGCTCATGTTGTACAAGACAACTTCCTTGTCCACTTCACCCGAATCCACTACCTCAAGGCCTAACCTTTGAAAATCTTTTACCTACTCATCTTGTAGCAGCCACATGGCTTCCACCATGTGACTTCTCTTACGGCTTAAGGATCTACCACAACGTTGGCTTTGCCTTCATGATACATGATTTCTAGATCGTAATCCTTGATGAGCTCCAACCATCGTCTTTGTCTCATGTTCAACTCATTTTGGGTGAAAATATACCTCAAGCTCTTAAGGCCGGTGTAGATCTTGCATGATGTTCCATACAAGTAGTGCTTCCAAATCTTTAAGGCAAACACTATTACAGCTAACTCTATGTTGTGGGTGGGGTACCTTATCTCATAGTCCTTTAACTGCCTAGATGTGTAGGCTATTACCTTGCCTTGTTGCATCAAAACACACCCTAAGCCATGCTTGGATGCGTCACTGTAAACTTTGAACCCTTCTAACGCGCGTGGTAAAACAAGTATTGGTGCCGTTGTCAACATTTCCTTCAAAGCTTGAAAAGCTTATTCACAAATTTCATCCCATTGAAAGCGCACCACCTTTTTCATTAGGTTGGTGAGAGGCCTTGCAAGCTTGGCAAAGTCTTTGACAAACTTTCGGTAGTAGCTTACTAAACCAAGGAAACTTCAAACCTTCTTGACACTAGTCGGCCTTGGCCAACCCTTCACCGCCTGGATCTTCATAGGATCAACTGTTATTCCTTCCCCTGTGACAACATGTCCAAGGAAAGACACTTACTTGAGCCAAAACTCACACTTGAACAACTTGGCATACAACTTCTTCTCTCGTAGGGTTTGTAGGATTTTTCATAGATAATCTTCATGCTCTTCTTCGTTTCTTGAATATATAAGTATATCTTCGAGGAATACCACCATAAACTTGTCGAGAATGGACTAAATACTCGATTCATCAAGTCCATGAACACTACTAACGCATTTGTCAGCCCAAATGGCATAACCGTGAACTCACAGTGGCCATACCTTGTGTGAAAGGATGTCTTTGATATGTCTTTCTCCGTAACCTTCAAATGATGATAGTTAGACCTTAATTCAATCTTTGAAAATACCTTGGTACCTTTTAGTTGGTCGAATATGTCATCAATTATTGGCAAGGGATACTTGTTCTTGATCATGACACGGTTTAGCTCCCTATAGTCGATGCAAAGGAGCATGTTGCCGTCTTTCTTCTTGACAAACAATACAGAGGCTCCCCATGGTGACCCGCTTGGTCAAATATAGCCCTTATTCAATAACTCCTCTAGTTGCACCTTTAACTCTTTCATCATCTTGTTGATGCTATTTTGATCAGAAAACTCAGTATGATACTGGAGATCATTACGTGATCAGTCTTGAACTGAAAACCGAAGGGTAAAATAAATATTTAGTGAGATTTACTTTATTCGTTAATGATAAAGATGTAACACTCCTAATCCTAACCTGTAAAAAACGTCGCAAGTCGTGGCAAAATAAATAACGTCGCAGCGGAAAATAAAAACTATCTAACCTTGGTGTTACACGCCGTTACTCACCCTTGTGAGTAACAAGGCATCCTTACTCCATCCAACAACCTTAACTCCTCACGCTGTGATGATCAGATACTGAGCACTCTCATTATTATAGACCAAATCCAAACTAGATAAGCAACTAACTGAATACAACAAACTCCTAAAACACAGTACAGAATGAAATTACAAGTGTTTGTTAAAAACACAGCAGCTACCTGTGGAGGGTGATTTTTGGTATGAGGGGGGTCTATCTAAAATATGGTCTGACTGAAAAGTCGAGACCCTAGGAAAATGTCATTCTGTGGTGGGTGAAAACCCGTTATTCTGGCATCCCTCAAATACCTACTAAACCGTCCGTATTTCCCAGAAAGCATAAAGGGGAGTGCAAGTGTGCACTACACCCGCTCTCGATGGGCTCCACGCGGACTTATGCCCTAAGGGCAGAAATTGACTAGAGTCGCCACCTAGTTTAACCTACGATACTAGGAAGGAAGGGAAGGAGGGTTCTAAGAACTGTTGGTTGACTCTGATGATTTGTTGCCTATGGATAGGACTTATCTGATCATACTAGAGATTCTGTGTGGGTTCGCACTGGGTTACACCCCTTAGAAGTGGCAACGACCACGACTTCGGATTGGTGCCTGAGGAAACCTCGGTCTCCAATTGTCGGGATTTCCTTCTTTCAAAATCTTTTTAGAGAGATTCATTTAAAAGCCAAGGATAAGATTAGGACGGGAAGAGAGAAAGAGAGTGGATGAGGCGAGCTTTTCTGCCAAGCTAACCCTAGATGAAAGTATTGCTGAATCCTGAAGTTGAAGAAGTCGAAGGTTTGTGGGACTCGAAGGGGATTTGAATGTTTGACAGACATGAATATCGCCTTAGAATTAGGAAAAGGATTTTTTGGATTGGAATGGGGTCGCACCCTAGATGGGCTGCCTACGTACTCAACTCCTTGTTAAGATCAGACCTTACGTAGTTCACGGCTTTTTGGGTTTTGGAAGTTTTGATGTTTGAGGAGTTTGAAGATATTTGAGGTGTTTGAGATTTAGAAGGGTTCAGAGTTTCAAGAAGTTTTAGGTTTGGGATGCTAGTCTGTGAGACGCTCAGGTCTATGAGACATTTGAAACCATGAGATGTCGAAGTCTATGAGATGCGTGGGTCTGTGAGACGCTCGGGTCTGTGAGACGCTCAAGTCTGTGTGACATTCGAATCATTGGAATGACAAAGTCTGTGAGACGCTCGGGTCTATGAGACATTTAGAGTGTAGGAGAAATTGGAATGGAATTGAAATTGAATTGAAATCGAATTTGAATCGGGTTGAATGAATATTGATTTGAATTGGAATTGAAATGAATTTGGATTTGATTGAGTTTGGAATTGAATTGAATTTGGACTGGGCTTGAATTGAATTGGGCTTGAATTGAATTTTGAGCTCGAATTGGAAAGCGGGTTGGGTCATAGTTGGGCTTGGTCAAACTTGATTCACAAGCTTTGAAGGTGTGGGCCGGATTGGGTTTGGGCCCAAATTGTGATTTGTGAACTATGGGCTGAAGTGGGGTTTTGGGCTGATTGGAATTTGGGCCTTAGGATGATTGGGCTTTGGGCCAAATTGGGCTTTTGGGCCGAAGTGGATCTATTGAATTTGGGCTGAAGTAGACTTCACCATTGGGTTGATTTTTGGAAGTAAAGATGGACTGATTTGATAGTAGAGACGAGTTGAAATGATTTATGGGGATGTTTTGAGCTTGTGACTGATTTTGGACTTGTTGGACCAAAGTTGAGATTTGGTTTGGGTCTCGAATTTGGTTTTGTTTTGGATCTTTGAAAATTGGGTCAAATAGGCCTTATTGATTTTGGACTAAATTGGGCCTTTAGACTAGATGGCTTTAGGGTCTTATTTGAGATTGGGCTGAAAATTGGGCTTAATTTGGGCCTTATTGGAGATCGGGCTTTTGATCTTTAGATTGAAGTGAGCCTTTTGATTTGGGGCCAGATTAGGCTTTTGATTCTTGGGCCTTATTGATTTGGGCTGATTTGTGAGATATTAACAAGTGAAAGAGATTGATTTATTGGTTTATTAACTCTTGATTATGGGTGTGTTGAAGGCAAAGGGGGATTCCACCCACATAAAACGAATGAGAGACCCGCTAGGCATGGGGTGGTTTCGCATCCTAAGCCCTCCTAAAATGGCCTTAAGGGCTTGTTTTTTTTTTTGAAGTTTTTGTTCTTATATACATATAATGGTGGTTAAGGTATTTTCTGAAGTTATGGGAGATTATTGCCCCACGAAACGAATGAGAGACCCGTTAGGTGTGGAGCAATAATACATCCAAAACTTTTCTGTCAGTAAAAAGGTTCTATAGGGTAAATAACTAGGGCTTAGATAGAGGCCAGGATTAACGAATCAATCAATTGCAGGGTTGCGAGAAGGGCATAGAAGCGAGATAACACGTGTACAATGGAGCATATACAATGGAGCAAAAGCGACGAAAGCATAACAAGGCAAAACAGAACCGGTATAAAAATTGAAGATGATGTTAAGACAACGAGAATAGCATAACAAAGTAAGACTTTGCAATTAAATGAGTTGGTTTCAAGTGAAGACTAGATTAGAATCATGTTTTTGAATCGATTTCGAAAATGAATCTATACGCAAGGAGCAAAAGCAAACAACAAACACAATGCTAGAATGTAGACAAGTTGTCGGTCATGATCAAAAGGAACTTTAAGAAATAGGAAACCACCTACGGGGTGGCCTGCCCCCGGTTCATCCATCAATCAAATACAAGGAAGGAAATCCAGCCAAATGGGCGATCAAACACTCATGATCCCGTCTTTGTCATGTGTAATCAGCAAGGTTTTCAAACCCAGTGTAAGCATGTTGAGCCCAAGATTCCACTTTTGGTCAACTTTGTCGTTAAAAGCCCAAGCTTAAAGTGAAGGTACCTCGGTCAAAATCATGAAACCGAAGTACAAGGAGTAAATAGAATTACACCAATAGAATAGATGACAATACGGTATTGAATTCAGAACTACCAGCGGGCCCATAAAAAGTCATCCGAAGACTATAAACATTACAAGTCGGTAAAATGAGCATGTCTCAACCAAAAGTTACAGAAATTAGTCTACGCACCTTGAATGGCTCAAAGGCATCATCAAAGCAACAACTGGGTCTCAAA